>WBMY01018671.1:244538-267038 GCA_013397315.1 Donacobius atricapilla
TTTTTTTTTTTTGTTTTTTGGTGATCCAAGCTCATTTATTTACCTTCCCGGCTAGAAAAGACTCATCTAGGTAAGCAGCCAAGAACAGGAGGGTACAAATGGAGACCTGGAACCAGAGTTTGGCTGAGGTTGCATTGACTTTGGCAAAAACAAGAGATGAAAAATTATACCTCGGATAAAAATAAATTATAATCTGCGAGCATTTGAATTAGAGGAGTTCTCCATGTAAACTTAATAAATGAATGTTAATTCAGTTACCAATTTGTAGCTATGAAACATAACTGGTGATGTTATTCCTTGGAACTTGTTTTGGAAAAGATTGCATAACCCATGAAGCAATTCTTCACAAAGTGCATAAAAGTGTCATTTTATGTATAATTTATGCACCCAGTGTTAGTTATGGCCTTTTTAATAGTACTTAATGCTGCTGTATGACATCATTCTTTCATTTACCAATACAAAAAATAAAAATACCGATCCAAGTAATTTTGAAGATTAAAATAATTGGGCATCAGTTTGGATTTTTTCAGTTTAAGTTGTGCAAGTCAATAATTATCACTGGTGTGGAAAGGATTTTTACAAGGACCGATTGTCATACAAAGTCTACGTATTTATTATTTAGTTAGTTAGCTTAATTACAATTTACTCACTGTGTATGTGTTAACTAATACACTGTTAATGTGCCTTGAGCAATTAATTTTGCCCGCAGCGTAGAACTGGCTCTCTGTGCTTGCCCCTTTATTAGTGGCAATTATTAAATCCAATTTTCCTTGTCCTTACTCCATTTCCTCCGCTGCCTACAGGGCATCCCGACGGGAGGGTTTGGGCTCTGTGCTCCTGTTCCCAGTCTCTGCATCCCTTCCCATGCCCTGGGGAGGAGCGGGGTAGAGGGGGTCAGGAAATCACAGGGACACCTTACCTTGCCTGCATGGAGGAGGGATTGGGTCCATGTCCAACATCCAGCTGCAAAAAGTCCTGATCTGGAAGGAATTGAACTTTTTTTTTTTTACTTTTTAACAGGACATTGGATCCAGAGGCACTGGATACCTCAGTCATGGTAGGACAGGAAATAGATTGACTCCACAGAGCTGTCAGAAGGGAAAGAAGCTTTATTTACAATCCCAGCAGTTTCTTTTAGAACACGCTGTGTAAAAAGGTCTGTTATTGCTCCATGGCACTGACACTGCTCTCCATTGGGTCAGGAATAGGAAACAAGCCCTGGGACAGTTGTTCTGGCAAAGGGAACACTGTTTGCTGAGCCTGTGCTGAGAAACGCAGAGAGATGTTTTGGAAAGAGAAACTGTGACAGCTTTCCCTTGGGAAAGGAGCCGGCAATGGTCAACGAGCTGAAATTCAGGCTCAGGAATGTCAAACCCACGTACCTCCAAAATATGGAAGGCTTTGAATTCCTTTAGATGCTCAGGTTTCTTGAGGTCACGGCAGTTGATGTAGAATAGAATTATAGGATGGTTTAGACTGGAAGGGACCTTCAAGGTGATCCAGTCCCAGCCTCCGGCCATGGGCAGGGACACCTTCCACTGGACCAGGTTGGTCCAAGCCCCATCCAACCTGGCCTTGGGCACTGGGAAGGTGAGCAGAGGGAGCTACTCAGTTTGAGACCCTTGCTATAAACCTTCTGCCTGTTGTAAGTCAACCAGTCTACCAATTAAAATATCAATCAAAAAGGGCCTTTTGCTGTGAACTCCCCTTGGATGGTCAATGAGCAAAAGGATTTTTATGAATATCCTCTTTTCTCGCTGAACAACCTTCCCACTGGATGTCTTTTTTTTGAGGGCAGCAATGCCGTCCTGAGTTTGCAGATCACATTCCTTAATTTGTTGTGCTGGCTCGTGCTCTCAGGCCCAAAATGCAGTTTGCAAATATTCCTCACAGGGAGCTGGCCCGGCACTGCAATTACCTCCTGCCTGCTCGGCCAACTGCGGGATCTGCACTTGGCACGGCCAGCAAAACCTGGGCTCCAGCTAAATGGGTGGAAACTGCCCATTTTGCAAGGGCTCCTAATCTCTCACACTCTTTCTAACCTTTTCTTTCCAAATATTGCAAGCACTGCCCCGTCCCAGGACGATTTTTTTGGTTTAATGAAAAAATGAAGCGTTAACCCATTTAATTGCTGATCTTGATGCATTGCTGATGTCAATCTCTGATTTTATCTATCAGGAAAAATTCTGTGGTCCCTTAGAGGAGGCACAATCATTTTTTATGACAAATATTTTAAGAGATTTGAAACCAAAATGATTCCAAGGCCCCTAAATGTCCAACTGGACAAACACAGCAAAGTTCAAAGAACATCACATATTCAAATATCAAAAATTCTTAAATTATGAGTTGAATTGTTAAATGTTGGTTCTGTGGGCAGGGAAAGCACCGACTGATCGGCATAAATGAGGCAAATAAATGTGAGTGGTTGGAAGCCTCTCCCAGGATTTTCTGTTAGCCTTCTAAGAAAACTCCTCTCCCAAAAGGAGATCTTGAAACAGAGAGAAGTGAAACCAGCAGGACTTTTCCTTTGGATTTAACCAGATGGGAGGATGCTCCCTTCATCTTCCAAGGCATCTCTGTGGCCCATGTGAGCAAAACTTTTGTGTACATGGCCCAAGAGTCCATCAGCATGAGCAGGCTGAGCAGAGCCAGAGGTTTGGGATTTGGGATGTTAGTAACCTCGGAGTAATGAAAGACCGCCTTGTTCCATCTCCTCTTCAGATCCAGCCTCCCTGCTACATCTGCTTTGCCTATGGAAAACACCCAACCTGCTCTTGGGGCAGCAGAAATACAGAATACTTCATGGAAACCTTTGAAGGAACAGGAAAGTCTGCGTCCCACTTCTCACACAAATTATTTTGGATGACACCCAAGAGTAAACAGTGTTGTTGTGTTGATAGAGTTCTTTCCGCAGATTAAATTTCTCAGCCAAAATAAAGCGGAGTTCCAGAATATTTTTTCTGATTTTAAACACACAATTTTCCATGTGTGTACTTCATATTCATCAAATCTGCATTATTAAGACAAGATTTGACTTAAATGAAAGCCAAGAGTATCCAAAATGTTACAATTTCTAGTTACGAAATCTAGTTCTAAAATTGCCACACTTTCATAGTTTGATCGCACGCGAATTTAATATTGTTGGTGACAAAGAACCTCCAGAACACTTGTGGATAATAAAGTGAAAATTGTGCTTTCTGTTGTTTTTCCTGCAGATGCTGCTCTCAGGTGGGGAAAGGTACAGCACTAACAACATATTTGCAATTACCTGCAAGACTTAACCAAGGAAGTAGTCAGTTTATAGTTACCTTCAATATGTAAACTACAAATTATTAGTGCATGAAAATGGCATCCAAGTTCTGTTGCTGGGGTCTAGTAATTTTGGATATTTTCCATGCTATTACTGCCTGCTCCATATACCTTTACTGGTTCTTTTTGAAATTAAGTTAATGGCACTCTACAGAAATGGACTGCCTACTGAGAGTGAAAGCTTGCTTGCAAGGATGGACTAACTTCCTACTGGGAAGCACTGATTTGGCACAAACAAAGAAATGCTTTAGCATTAATTTACTCCGGAATCAAAATATTTAGAATAAATTATTTAAAATATTTAAGGACCGATCGGTCAATATTTGCTTTTAATAAATAGGACCCGTGTACAAATATTTGATGCTGAAATTTCCTCCGGTATCTCCCAGCTATATTATGGAGATAATGCACTCTCCACTTGCCAGGAGTGGTTTTTTCTCCCCTCCAGGCAACCAGGGACACATTCCTGAACTGGGGCTTACACTTGTGTGCACCCACATTTGCTCACCTATTCTCCTGTGGATTGAGCTCTGTTCACATTAGCACAGGTAATATCACTGCAGGATTTCCTCTGCTTCCACCTGAAAAAGGTGAGGGGAAGCTGATTGCAGACGGTTCCTTGTCATTGCCTTCCCTGGTGAAAGTGTTTTTTTTAAAAAAATGAGTATTTGACTCGTTAAATTGCCCCATTTTTGAGCATTCTCTCTCCGACATGAGGCTGCAGAAGCAAATCCTCTCCTGCATGTGCTTTCTGTTCTCCTGCAGCCCTGAGTGCCTTTCCTTATCCATCTGTTCCATCCCAAATCCCATTCGTGGGTCACTTCCTTCAGTGTGGCAGCACAGGGTGTGAGTTTTCCTCCTCTCTTCCCCCAGGACTGGAATCGGGATGGCAGCAGAGCCATGGCCTGGCTCCTGAGCAGTTGGGAGAGCGAGGGAAGGTCTCTGCTCCTCCAATACACTCATCCCAGTATTGCCCAGAACACTCACATTTTGTAGTTCTGCCTTCATGTCTAGAAATAGGAAACTTTGCAGAGAGTGACTGACGAGCAAATTCTGATATCTATTTAGTTAATTTTTTGGGTGCTAACTGCTTTTAAAAAAAAATCTTTCCCTTTCCATTTCCCTTTTCCCTTTCCCTTTTCCCTTTCCCTTTCCCTTTCCTTTTCCCCTTCCCAGATATTCATCTATCCAGGTTCAATTAGACCCGTTATCCATTAGAACCAGCAATTCCTGTCCCCTGCTCCCGCAGCTCCTGCAGGGGGGCACAGACTGGGGCAGGCAGTGGGTGCTCTTTCTTTTTCCTTCCCAAGTTAAGCACATTAGGCACGGATTGAATTTCCAGCCCACTCCCTGGAACATCACAAGGCCCAGGGAAGGCAGAGCTGTTGGCAGTAAATCGCAACACAAAACACAAACTCGTTTGTCGCTGCTGCTGTAACTTCTCGGTGCTTTGAATGCTGATTTCCACCCATCAAGTACATTTTAATTAAGCAGCGGTACCTTTTATTCCCAGTGATGTCCTAAACTTTTGCAAATCAGGGATTTACTTCATCGCAAAATCATTTCAGGTGACAAAAACCTGTCTTTTTGCTGTCTCTGCAATGCAAGGATAAGAAGAAATACAATTTTTTCTCTCAAAAGTAGTTCTTTATCTTACAATATAGTTCTTTTTCTCAGGAAATTGTTGTTGCTGAAGGTCTTGGCTGTAAAGAAAAATGTTGCCACAGCCCCTCATCATCTTCTATGCTCATATAGGCTGCCTGCATTTCACATTAATAATATTCCTTTAATTCATTTAAACAGTTTAAATAATGATGAGTTTGATGCAGCCTCCTGACCAGTGCTGGAAATTCGGAGGGGCCTCGTGGCCAGAGCATCCCGGGCCAATGGAGTGTTGCTGGATGAGGACTAAGCCCAATTTAGCCATTAATGAGCCAGAGTGGGAAGCAATTTCCAAGTGCCCATAAATCAGTCATTTGGTTTCCTCTCATACGAGGCTCCAGAGCTGTTCCATGCCAAATTTCAGCCTTTAAGCCTCAGCAACATTAATAAAAAAAGGCATTTTTGTCTCTCCCCCTTTACTGAACTGAACAATTACACTCTTTTTCACCTTCCCTCTTTCTGCACAAGCAGCTGAAAATTTTTTTTATTGCATTTTTCCTCCCTTAATTTCTTCTAAGAATGCAGTTCCAAGCTGAGGGCTGAGTGTCATCTGAGCAGACCCAGGTACAGCGGGCTGGCAGGCAGTCGAAAACGAGGAGTCACACTCGGAGTCTTTAATTAGGAAGGCCCCCTCCCTGGTTTTTATAATAATTAATAAATCCTGATCCTTTGCCCAACAGCCAGTGGGTAGGAATGGGTCACTGAGCCTTGAATTTGAGATGGCAAAGAACCAAAGGGAACCAAAGCTGCTGCCTGCAAGTGCTGAGAGGTTTTGCTGGTTGGTGGAGGAATTGGACATTTTTTGGCTTTTATCTTCAATCAAAGCAGTTTAGAGACTCTCAGACTGGTTTAGCCAGTACATTCTGGGAAAGGGAACGTGTTCCCAACTGCACTGCCCAGGATCTTCCTTTGGCCCAGGACACAGGGATATTATCTGTGACAGCAAGACTCTCCAAGGAATGTATGGAAAATGTGGCTGACCGGAAAAAAACCGAAAATACTATCATAAAAATTTAAAATTAAAATTAATAGGGANCCACTGTAATTCCCTCAAAACTGCTCTAAATAACTCTAAGAGTCCCACATGGAGGTGAGCACAGCACCAGGCAAGTTGGAGGAAGCTTCAGTCGTGCCATGGACAGGCCGGAGCTGTGAGCTGGCCCTGCTGGACAGCAGGAACATCCCCAAACCCTCCTGCTTTATCACCCCTTCCAGGGACTGAGGCTCGAGGAGCTCCGGAAATGCATTCGGTGAGCCGGGGGTTTTGCTCACATTGTGCTTCTCATTAGTAAACCTGAATACAAATAGGTTTGAGCCTAAATCACTCTTGTGCTGTCCACGCTGCCTCCCCAATCCGTTACATTAGGAAAAGTTAATTTTATATGACTAAATATAATCAGAAACACAACATGAGGCCTGTCAAGTTGACATGGTATGATGGGTACCTTAACACTTCCCAGCAGGTGACGTTGTTTGCACACTGCTTAAACTTGTTCATCAATGACTTCTTGCATGATAACCAGAATATTAACAATACAGCGGAGGTGGCGCCGGGCTCCTGACACGTACAAATGCATTTCTCCGAGGGGGGGACACTTCCAAAGGAAGGGCTGCACCTCATTTTGGAGTTTCTTCCTCTGCTTCTTCCCTCTTGATTTTCTGTGCTGTACCAAGATCCAGCCCCTCTTGCTCCTTGAGTGGCAACATAAAACCAAGCCTAGAAGTCAATAAAAGAGGTTACAGATAAAAAAACTCAGGTCCAAATGAGTGTAACCACCAGTGGTGATAAAAGAGCAGGAAAAGGTGTTGAAAAACTCAAGTTACACAAGTGTAAGAACTGTGTTTAGGTAGATAATTTGTTAACAAAGCAATTGCTTCCAGCCAGTGTCTGCAGCCCTTCCTTGTCCTCTCAGCACTGCAGGTGAGGTACCACCAGTGGCACAGCACAAGGCCTTTTAGCAAAAATAACAAAATTAAAATACAGGTAGGAAGGTTTCCTTCACTGTATTGAAAATTACCTTTTTAACATCACGTATTTGTATTTTTTCTGTAATTTAGCCTGCTTTTTTTATTATTTTTAGCTGTGGTTGATCCTGTAATATCTGTGGTTTGCTTTATTTTTAGTCTTTTGCCGCAGTTCTGTCGCTACTCAGTCAGAGGGTGGACTTGATGATCTTGGAGGTCTTTTCCAACTTTAATGATCCTGTGATTCTGAAGTCTTGTTTGTGGATTTAGGGGAATTTTGGGCTATTTTGTAGATTCCTGTGAGTGATCCAGCACCCCCTGACCTATTTAATCTACTTTCCTATGCAGGTGTTTCAGTCCTAACCAATATTTACTGCATAACCCTAAATGTTTATGGTTTGATTGCTTTTCTCAACCCCAAAATTTCCAAACCTGCTGTTTAGGGGGATTTGGACTCTGCAGTGAGTGGAAGGACTTTCCTTGAGGGTGGGGAATCCATCCAGGGCCAGTCTTGAGCTGTTTTACTTCAACCCGTGCTCCAACTTTCCCCTAGCACCATCGCTCTGCCCTTGAAAGGAACACAAGATCATTTCCTGCACAAAATCCTCACGATTCTTTCCCTGTCAAAGCCTCCCGGAGGCAGAGGAGTGGTCTGGGATGAGGAGCTGAACCTGGATCCAGTTCAAACAGACCCAGGGGGAAACTCTGGATGTCAAACTCCACACTGCTGCATTCCCACCCTCCACCAAGCCTGGCTTTTCCCCATTAAAATCCAGCACCTCTCTGCTTTAAACTAAAGCCATGCCATGTATTTTAATTGAGGCTCTGGTCTCCAGCTCCCAATACTTATAATCAGATTCCAGTTTTCCAGCTAAAGCTGTTTATTGATGTCCTACTTTTTTTCACCGTCGTAGCATGTCAATAAATTGGAGAATAGTTCTGTAGGTTAGATTTCCCCAAGCTTTCTGGGGAAATCCTCTGACAATTTGCTGTATAAAGTCAGTTAATTGCTTTATATAGCAGAGCAATAGCAAGTATTTAGATGTATCATATGACAGACATTCCAAAAAATACGGGAAAGACATATTTGTCAATAAAATGAAGGCTGGAAAAGCAAATTATTTTATTATGTGGAAGTTCTGGGTTTAAGCTGAGTTCTCTTGATTGTCCCAATAACTGACATGCCTTAACCAGCTGTCTGAAAGAAACACTTGCTGCTTATTTTCCTGAACCTTCTCAGGACCTCCCCCTAACCAACCAGAAAGGAAATCTCAAGGTGCCAAAGAAAATTTAATACAAAAAAAGAAAAGTTCAAATTATATTTTCTTTTAAGCCGGATAGGGCCATAATAGAAAAAGATCATCAAAAACAATGAAAAGGAATAATTGTTAATTTCTACAGTACCTTGAAACAGAAGCCCCTGAGAATAAATAGAATAAGAATACTATTAAAATTTCCTCTTTTATTATATCTTCTCTGCCAGAGTAATTGTTGCTGTGTCCAATATATGCAGAGGACAATTTACTAGCTGTTTTCTATTAGTTTTTAGCATTAACATATACAGAAATAAAATGAATAGCTAGCTTTTCTTTGGTTAATTAAATGACTGACAAGTCACAGATGTTGCTGCACCGACTCTTCCATATGATTAAAAAAAAATCCACCCTGGCAAACAAAAGAACAGCAGCCCAGCAGTGTAAATGGTCTCTTTATTAAGTGAATATTGATGCTACATTATGATTTTTTTATGAATGTGAATAAGGTAGAAGGCTTGCTCCTTCTCCAAGTTTTATATTAAGATTTGAAAAGAAAACCTGTTTCCTACATAATTCCCACAAAGGAGTTCAGGAGATGGTTTACTGGAGAAGTGACCTAATTTACAGGAGGTTCTGCTTCTCCAACATCTCTCAACAAAGTGCATTTTTATTAGCAAGATACATATCTTTAATTTTTTTTTTTCTCCGGCATAATTTTAATGCAATCTTGGTAGCTAAAAGCTGGTATTGCAAATAAATATTCCATTTCTATTCAGGACTTTGTTTCACTAAAAACTTGAAGAGATTTTATAGAAATATTCATAGGATAAGTATATTAAAACTGCAGCTCCCTCCCTCCCTCCCTTGTCCCTGCTTTATCTTTATTAATCGTGGAACTCCTCTCAGATTTGAACAGAGTTTCTCTGATCTGTGGTGCTGTTCCATGTTCCTAAGACCTGGAGCCATTAATTTAATATCCAAATAAGTGGAAATTAAAAATGGGGAGTTCTTGCTAGCAGTCCTGGATTTTCTGTACTGCCCAGTGCCTCCAATGTGCCCTTCAGGTTCAGCACTTTTGGCTTTAACAGGTATTAATTTCGGATTTATTTTGCATAGCCTGATGGTTTGGATGTTGTTGTTTTATTTTTTTTTTTTTTTGCTTATTTCCTTAATCTAAATAAGTATGAGGAGAGTTGGGAACAGAGTATTTTCCAGCTTTAACACTAGGAATTACATGTATTATGAGCTAAAAACATTTGGGGAAGCAGATATGATATTAAAAAAAAAAAAAAGCTTCAAAAAATGCAAGTAAAACACATATAAATACACACCATGGTTTTGTGTTGAGGAAACTGAGAGAGCCCAGTGACAGCACCGGGGAGCCACAGCATCCCTGTGGAATTCCCAGCTCCCCATGGATGAGTGATGATGCCACAGCTCCTAGGAGGGGACAGAACCCAGGAGCCACAGAGAAGGGTCACCAGCACTGTGTGCAAGTTTGGGACAGGAAGTGAAGTAGAATAATTTAGCTAATTAAGCCAGGAAAGAATTTAAAAGGACAGAACGTAATTACTGATGATGGATTTAAGCCAGAACGTTGAGACTGGAAACAATATGCTTGTGTAAAGTGCCATATTTAATTAACAGGGGCAGCTTAGGTATAATATTTACATATTTGTAAAACACTCCAGGAGCACAGAGACTCTTTTCCATCAAGTGAGACCTCTGGTGCGGTATTGAATTACAAGAAAAATTGAATTTACAAGAAAATCTCCCCACTTACCAAGTTAGGCATTTTGCAGAGCTTGGACGTCATTTGAGATTCTGAATTTTGCTACTGAGCAGGCCTTGCTCTCATAACCTGAGGAAACCAAGCCAGGGCACTGCTTCAAGCTTAACTTTCAGGCAGTTTCTTTAATAAAAGGAGGAAATGGATACAAATATTACTTGTGTCTTTTTGCAGCTCTTCTCCAGCCTTTAATAGCATCAAGAAAGTCTTCGTGTCTCCTCTTCCAGGCCACAGCTCCCCCCAGCTCCAGCCGGAAGGGCTGAGCCTAAAGTGACAGGAATTCCACCCTGGAACAGCAACAACTCAGAGCATCCCCACCTGACCAACTCCATCGGGCCACCAGCCATATTGCCCCGTAATTTCGTTCGAAGATTTGGCAAATTTGGCTCTGCCCAATGCAGAACTCCAAAGGCCTCCCCAAGAGCTGGGAGAGGAGCCGAGGAGATCCCCGTGAAAATCCCCGCGCCCCGCAAAGGAAACCCTTCGGCCCCTCCCAGCTGAGTGCATTAATTACCAGGGTGATGAATGGTCCTCGAGCTATGTAAATAAATGTGCGCCGAGCCCCGGGAAAGTGCAGCTATGCTTTAGTGGACGGCGGCGTCGTATTTCACGGAGTAAAAGTTGTGAGGGAAGAGGAGTGATATTTATGGAGTGCAAAGCACTGTGGGATTTTGTGGGAAACCACATATATTCAGCTTGTCAGAAAACATCTTAATATTTACTCTTACAATCCCTAGGCTACCGCTTTCTAAACCTAAAGCTTTCATTAGCCCATTTAGCAGATATAAAACATTTGGGAGCCTGGCAAAAGCGTTACTTTCGGGAGTGGCATTTTTCACCACAAAACGAAGATACCTTTGCATCCCCTCATTCTGCAGCAGGGCCAGCTCCTGCAGGTGAGCTGCTTTATCCTCTCAAATTAATTCCTGGTTCCACATTTCTCGTCCCAGCCTTTGATTGCGCCACACCATCCCGTCAATTCTGGTATTTTCCACACAGGAGGATCCCGTTTTTGGGGATGTGCCTCCCCATGGAAACCACCAGCCTGGAGAGTGTTGGCATCTGGTATTTCCAATGGGATGGATGCTTGCATTTCATGGAATTGCCAGTGGATGAGGTGGTGGTGGTGCCCACATTCCTTCCTTCCCCATTTGCTGCCCCATGGATGTTTTTCCCAGCTGCTCCTGATGCCCTCAGCAGCTTCCTCTCTTTAAGGCTTACGAGCCACAGGAAAAAAAAAAAAAAAACCCAAACAACAAAAAACCCTCATATTCCTTCCTGTCAGTTCGGGGCTGCGACAATTTTATGATGAGAAGTTTTATAAATTGAAAATCAAGAAGTATTCCTTAAAACCTAAATAAGGATGATATTTGTTTTGGTCAAAATAAATATTTTTTCACTCCCATTGCATGCACAATATGTTCCATTAAGAAAGGTTAATTCTATATTAAATATAATCAAAAACACAACATGGGGCCTGTCATGCTGACATGGTGCAATAGGTACTTTAATACTGCTCAGCAGGAACCCTTGTTATATTTTTTATATGTTAGTAGATGTCTACTTAGAATTGATCAAACCTTTCCTCCTGAAACATATATGCCAACACCTCCACAACACACTATAAACCAGACTCTCAGAAAACAATAATGATGCTTATCAGTCACTCGCCTTGAGTTTGCTTGTGAAAAACCTCTAGCTAGTGTGCTATTGGAGCTCTTAAAACATAGATCTTTTTGCTGCACTGATAATTCACTCACAGCTTGAGATTGATGACTATGTGAAGTCCATAAAAGATGTTACCACTATATTTTCTTCTTATGATTTATTTTATCATGTTGTCAAGGTTTGCAGAAAACAAGAAACAAATCAATGAATGTCATGCTTAAATATTAAAGAAGGCTGTAATACACAATTTTATTCAGATGCCTTATTCAATCTTGCAGCTCTGAAAAGGGTAGCAGCAGCAAAGCTTTTATTTGAATTACTTTTGGAAAAATTAATTTAGTGTGAATGTTGAATTGTGAATGGCAAAAGGGTTGCTAACCTTATTTGTTTAAAGAGGAATGGGGAGTAACTTGGCTTTTTTTTTTTTTGACCAAAGGTTTTTGAGAACCTGGGGAAATTCCCCGGCTTTTCAACTCCAGAAACTTTGGAATGGAATTTCTTAATGAGATCATGCTTTCTAAATTAATGAAATGCTGCCTGAGTGAAGGGGGGACGTGGCCGAGGTTTTCAGCTGGATCTTGGTATCAGCAGTCCCTGGGTGCTGCAAAGCTGTTTGAAAAAAAAGGCTTTTCTCTTTCACTCCTGCAAACCTGAGATCTCAGCGGGCACCTCGGGCCAGGGGGGGAAGGAGACTGTGGCCCCACGCTGCTCCTGAGCTGCCTCTCCCCCCCCTGATGCCCTTCCTGGGCTTCATTATGGCCTGGATATAAAGCAGCAATCAAGCCCAGCTTGATTTCTCTTTAATTTTTTGTTTGTTTGGTTGGTTTGTTGGTTTGCTTTTATTTTATTTTATTTTATTTTTAATTCAATGTTCATTCTTAGGAATAGAAAAAAATCCATGAGAATATTCCCGTGGGATTTTTTTTTTTTTTAATCTCTTTTGAATATAGTGAGTTTAAAACAATGAAAACACCTAAGCAATCTGTTCACTTCAAAACCATGAAAACCTCCCATTTTTGAGGTTTCTACTCTATTTCCCACCTTTGGGAGAGCTTTGGTGACCACTTTATTCTCTCAAAGGCTGCCTTGTCCTACAGGAGCGGACAGGACACATCTGAATGGGCAGCTCTTTCTGCCACGAGGGAGCAAATTTGCCTCTTTACGCCCTTCTTGCACCATTTTATTATTTTCTGGTTCTGTAGGTGTTCCAAAGATGGGAGTTAAAAAGGAGGAAAAGGGAGCAGAGATGATTTTTAGTCCCAAATCTCCAGGGACCAAGGGAATTGTCCACATCCTGGATGTGTAGAGCTCCATCCCTCAGCTTCCAAGCGTGGGCTAGCAAGGAACCCTTGCAAGGATGTTCCCCAGCACCTGGCAGGGGCTGTCATTTTAGTTTTTATGACATTTGGATTCATAAAATCCATCCTTTAACCAGAATAATTGGGTTTTCTGCTGTTCCTGACTGCTGAGTTCACACTTCTCCCAGCTGGAGGTGTTTTCCCAGAGAAGTTGTGGCTGCCCCATCCCTGGAGGTGTTCAAGGTCCTCAATGTGACCACTGACAGACAGGAAAAGCCATCTGGGGGTGGTTTTAGACAAGTGAGGAATGCTGTAACCACAGTTTGAAGACATCTCACCTGTGGCAAACCAGAAATCCCCTTGCAGAGTCCATTCCTGACCATCAAGGAGGGATTCGGGGGGCTGGAGGTCACCAGGGCTGGCTCTTGCTCCGAGTTTCAGTGCGGTCAGTGATGGCACTTCCAATGCTCTCAGGAGACAGGGGGTGGAATTTTAACAAAGAATAACTTTTTAAATACTCCTGGGTGATTTAGGGTGGGTGATCGCCCTCCTTCACAAAGGGGCTCCAAGCAATCCTTGCTGCCCTCACCCAGGAGATGTTTCTGAAGCCTGGACAGCACTGACAGCGCTGAGGGTCCCTGCAATATTTTCATGCGTTATTTTCTTGCAGATCCGCCAGCCCAGAGGCAGGTGGAGAACACAAACCCTGCGGGGAAGGGGCAGGACCACGCGCTGCTGAGGCCGTCCCGTGCTGACCTCCTCTCCAACTCGGCTGCTCTTTGGAAGCAGCGGGATGAAGCCACTCAGTGAACCTTGCATCGCTGCCTGAGGCCGTTTTTAATAAAGTTTTATTCGTCCGTGATGTGTTTTTCACACTTGGAGATAATGGAATCCCGGAATCACAGCATTGTTAAGGTTGGAAAAGTCCTAAAAGATCATCGTGTTCCCCAGCACTGCCAAGCCCAGCTCCAACCCATGTCCCCAAGTGCCACATCCGCACATTTTTGGAACATATTTCTGAGATAAAGATCTGCAGAATGTGTATAGAAATGTACAGCTCCAGATAACACAGGCTGCTGCCCTCCCCAGCAAATCCCATTCACAAACCTCATAAATTACAACCAGGTTTTCACTGAATTCTTCCCTTTGCTCTGTTTCAAATCTCAGATCGGAAGAGCAATTAAAATATTTTAAAGAACATTTCTCTCTGCATCTCTGCACTACTTTTTAGTGCACACACCTTGTTTTTTCCTCCAGAGATGGAATTGATATTGAGTGAGCAGATTAGGCAAGGCCATATTTGTCCACCCCAAACAGATCGGGCAGTGAGAGAGATGAGTTATTTTTTAGTTAACTAAAGTTGATCCTTTAAGACTTTAAGTACCAATGAAAGGATGCTTTATTTGCAACTTTCAAAGTGCATCTGAGTTTATTTATGACAAACTATTAAAAATAAAGTGTGTTCAATTATGGGGTTTTTTTTCAGTATATTATTTAAATTAATCTTAGAACAATTTATGGAGAAAAAATATTGTAACAAAGGACACAATTTTAGCAGCTCATTCCCTGCACATTTTGCTGCTTTTATGACACAGGCATGGAAAGAAAACGTAAAGTCGATCAGTTTTGACTCTCCAGCTTTTCCCCCTTTGCCTGCCCATCAGGGTGTGAAATCACAGCCAGACTAACCCAACATAACCAGGAGCAGGATCATCAGAGGTACCAAATTCTGTCCCCAGGGGAGGCTCCAAGACACCGTGTGCTGAAAGCCTGCCTTTCCTCAGGCAGCCACAGACTCCCAGCCTGGTCTGGGCTGGAAGGGACCTAAAGCTCATCCATCCCACCCCTGCCATGGCAGGGACACCCCCCGCTGCCCCAGGCTGCTCCAGCCTGGCCTGGGACACTCCCAGGGCCATCAGGGCTTCGAGGAACCTGTTCCAGTGCCTCAGTCAGAGCATTCAGAGAACTGAAAGCCACAGAAAATCATTTTTTCCTTTTTTGTTCCCCCCCCGTTTATTTGTTTTGGCAACGCCTCTGGATAAAATTTACCCACGTGCAGATGGCAAACACAAGCCCCCTGCCCTGAAATCCCCTGTCAGTCTTTGACTGGAGGTGGGATTGGTAGGATGGCCCCAGCTCTGTGGTAACCTGAGAGTCCCTCCTTGGAGACTTCAGCTTCTGCTGCCTCCCCCTTTGCCAAGATCTGACTGGAAGTGCTGATTTTTCCCAGGCCTGAGTCGCTGCTTCAGCTTTTTGTTGTTATTATTTTCTTTAAAGTGTGTTTTTTAATTGTGGTGCATCTCAGCTATTCAGACAGGCCTGGATGGAAAAAAACCCAGAAGATATTTTGCATTTTTCAAGAGATTTCCGAGACAATTTTTTGACTTTTATTCGCACTGGGAAGGTTGATTTGCGCAACAGCAGCCCACAGGCTGCGTTCATAAAAATAAAATCAACCCAAACATATTGTTGTTAGTAGAATTTAATTCTAGGGTATGATTTTGTGGGTTGAGCTGTGTTATCACTGAAGAGAGGGTTGCTTCTTTTAACATCTTCCTCCTTAAAACTTCAAATACTGTGAACTCTAGATGGCTTTTTATTATCACTCACACATTTGGAGACCCCTTGAAGATGCAGTGAACAAAAGAGGGGAAGGTCCCTGGAAAAGCTTCCATTTGTGTTGGAAATTGTTGCTTGAACTTTTCAGGAGGTCACCTGCATTCCCCAGCCCCTCTGGAAAATCCAGGCAAGCTTCCTCACACTGTTTCAGGAGGAAATGTTGTGGTAAAGATCAAGCAGCACAGTGCTGTAACTTGCTAAAAATGCCCTGGGCTGCAGCTGTTTCGTTGCACACACACACACGTTTATTAAAAATTTACCTGGCATGTTCCTCCCTGTGCTGCTTCTCCTTCAAAAAGCTGGACTGCAGCTTGTGCCTGGCCTCACAGTGCCTTAAAATATACCTGAAAATACAAACTGTGTGTTTTGGGATATAAAAATACTCCCATGTAATGGAATAGCTGACGGATTGCAGCGCTGCTTGGATGGGGTTTGGCCCGGGCACTACCAGGTGCTAAAGCAGGTGTTAACAAAGTGCTTACAGGGGCAGGAGTTCAAGGTAAAATATCGATTGTGTTGATTGTGCTGATGGCAAAGACAAATTCCCTTTGACATCATCGGGCCCAGGATTTCCTCCAGCATTTGGAAGGAGATGCTGTGTCCAGGTACGGAGGCATTGGTTGGACCTGGCAGCCTTGAGGAGCTGAAGGAGGGAAGCTTCCCTGCGTGCACTGAACTGTTAATCTCCCAAATTTTGCTGTGAAAAAAATCACGGAATCATTGAGGATGGAAAAGATCAAGCTGCGCCTATCCCCACCTTGTCACACAGAGCCCTTAGTGTCACTGCCAGGAACTCCTTGGACACCTCCAGGGATTGGCACTCCAACCCTCCCTGGGCAGGTCCTGAGCTCCCTTTCCATGGGGAAATTCCTGCTGCTGGCCCCCCTGCCCTCCCCTGGCCCAGCCTGGGGCCGTTCCCTCTGCTCCTGTCTCTGTTCCCTGTTCCCAGAGCCCGACCCCCCGGCTGTCCCCTCCCGGCAGGGAGTTGTGCAGAGCCACAAGGGCCCCCCTGAGCCTCCTTTTCTCCAGGCTCAGCCCATTCCCAGCTCCCTCAGGAATTCTCCAGCCCCTTCCCAGCTCCATTCCCTGTCCTGGCCACTCTCCAACTCCTCTACGTCCTTCTTGTCCTGAGGGCCCAGAACTGGACACAGGACTGGAGGTGTCACAGCCATGCCCAGCAAGCAGGAGTCAAACCAATCCAAATCTTCAGGTGGGAGCCAATTTTCCTGGCTGCCCACAAATACCTGGCTGATCTGATCCCGTTTGTCCATAATCACCCACAGAAGATCTCACTGGAATTTCCATACTGGTGCGTGGGTGCTGGTTAAATGCAGTTGCGCCAGTGCACTGAAGAATTGGAAAAGGCTCCAGCCCAGTTTGTGTGTGTGTCTGTGTAGATAGAATTTTTTAAAACACCCTTATTTACACAATAAATACAAAGTTAATGTTTTGGCTTTCTTCTGGGACAATCTGTAGCAGAAAAACTAGAGCTGGGGATTAAAGAGAGTGTGCAAGTAATGTGTAAACCATGAAATTCAATTAGTTCCTCCTAGGAAGCCAAATTTTGGTGAATACTGTAGAGAAAAGGTAGGGATAAAATGCCTAAGCCAAAGCTGTACTTAATAAGCTTCAGTAATTAGTTATAAATGGCTCGTTAAACCTGGAAACACATCTCCCTTTGCCCATGTTTATGAATCCTAGCAAAAATAGAGGATAGGGTTAAATAATAACTTGGAAGAGTTTCCATTCTAAGTTTTCTACAACAAATTTTTTTGGGATGGGGACACATCCAGTCCTGGTGCTTGTGCTGCTCCTGGGTGCCCCAGTAAGTGTGGAGGAGAAGGGGTTGTGCAAATGTGTGCTTGAAAGGAATATTGGGGAAATAGTGCCCAGATTTACCGACCAGGTCACGTCTAACGAGCTGCACAGGAAATTAGAAGCATTGTCCTGTCATTGATGGGTCCCTTTTTTTAACCCCACATCCTCTCATTTTTTGCTGCATCCAGGAACAATTTGATATTTGGATTGTACAGTGGCTCCTCAGAGCTGGGAAGGTGAAAGGCAAATGGTGCCGCAGTGAGGGATGGATTAATTGGCAAATGTTCCTGTTATTGTTTCTGGCAGCTCTACACCCGCCTCACTTTCCTTGTCTCCCTGAAGTCAAAAGCGCTGCAGAAAATACCAACATCCCCAAACAGGGCTGCAGCTCCTGCCCCACAATTCATCTTACAATCAAAGCTGCTTTGCTGTCAGAACAGGAACTGGAGCAACAAATACAGACCAAAGGCAATTCCTCTCCCCGCTCCCTCCCCCCGGCTCCCTCCAGAACTCCCAGAAATCCCCCTCCAATCCATATTGTGAACAGTGGACGCCTTTGACCTATAAGCCCTTTTTTTTTTCCAAGAAAAGTGTTTTCCTGGCCCCATATTCCGAGTCTCCTCTTTCTATTCACTTTTTCTAAATATTCATTACTTTTGAAAAATTGGCCCAAACCTGAAACATTTCCAACTGGAGCCTTTTACAGGGGGAGTGGGTCAAACTGGAGTTCCTTGATCCATTGTTACTTAATTTCTGGGTCAGGTTCCAGAAAGAACCCTTCTTCCTCTTTTCCTTCAGATGGAAAACACTCAAGAATTGATTTTCTGCTGGGAAACCTGCACAAGATGGTTGGAATTCCAGGAGAAACACAACACTTCCACTTCCCTAGATGGTGGAGCTCCCTCTTTCGGGGCCACAGCCTCAAAAGCATCGGGGTGCGCCAGAGTTAACCCCTTTTTTAAACTCCCTATCAACACTGTTTTGTATATTTATTAATTTCTCTTCCTGGTTTATTTTGAAGCTAATGCCAAAGGTGTCGCTGTGCCACGGGAGGAGCTGGACATGCTCAAGGTCACAACAAGAGGTGGCGGATGGCACAGCCAGGGGCACCTCTGGCTCTTCCTCCTGGTCCATCCTCGGCCAGGTTCAAGGGCTGCTCCGGACTGTGCGTGCTACGAGTGAAAATTGTGATGGAAGTGATTACAGAAGTGTTTAGGATTTCTCCGGGATGGTGGAGCCTTTCCGGACCCTTCCTGTCTCCTGACGGTTGTTAACCCACTGCCAGGATGGCTCCAAGTCCTGGAGTCAGCACAGGGCTGGGTTTGGAGTGTTTATCCCTGAACAACACCCTCTGAAGCCTTTCTCTGCAGCCTTGGGCATGACACTTAACCTTGCTGCCTCTGACTCCCCGTCAAGGAGGGGATAATAACACTTGCTTATCTACTCCAGAGCGGGCTTTGAGGATTAATTAATTAATATTTGTACAGTGCTTTGAACATGAGTGCTTGGTATTATCATTCTTCACTGCTCCAGGCTCATTTTCTCCTTTGGCCTGATGTGCCACCCTGCTTTTCTGAGCTCTCCTTGTCTCAGCCCTGCCGGGCCGTGCCCTTGCCCTGCCTCGCTTTGCACGCTCCTCGTGTGGCCTTCGGGGTCCACAGAACACCTGCAGAAGGACAAGAGCCAACCCTCGCTCCCGCCCTGCTCCTGGCCCCTCCAGGAGAGGCACAGCCCAGCTTTTGCAGGGAGCTCGTGTGGCTGAAGTGGTGGAAAAGGTCACACGAGTCCTCCTTGCTCTCCATCAGTGGCATTTCTCATGGAAGGAGCAGGCAGGTGAGGTGGGCACCGGAGGGGCTGGTGGCAAGGTGTGCACATTCCAGGGCTCCTTGTCTTTTCTTCGGTCTTCTCTTAAAAAGGAACAAAGAGAAAGAAAGGAAGAAAAAAGGAAAAGGTGCAGGAAGAACAGGGGGGAAAGGAAAGCTTGAAGCCTCAGTGCTTCCACCACTTCCAAATAATCTTCTCAGAAGAATTCCCACTCGGCTCCATCATGAACATGGAGAACTCAGAAAACATTTGCCATGGAGCCATTCAAACTGGCAAGCTTTGTACTCTCCATCCCCCGCACCAATCCCACATGTGGCTGTGTCCAGTTGTCCACTCTTCCTCCAGGAGATGGGTCTTGCCCGCAGAACAAAGGCTGAGCTCTGCTTCTGGCACCAGAGCAGCAGTTCCTCAGGCTGCCCCAATGGCTGGATGATTTTCTGCACCCCTTGGCCCTGGCTCTGCCCCTGCTGGGCCTGTCTGCTCCACACTCATCCCGGCTCTCGGCTGTGGGACGGGGCAGTGGCCACGGCTGTCCCCAGGCTGGACTGGCGCCCATGGAACAGGCACTGCCTGTCCCTGCTGCGCCCCTGGGAGCCCCTTTAGTGCAGCAGTCCCCGACTTCTTTATTTATAATTTCACTGAGAACAGCCTTGCCTTAAAATCTGAGTGAAAAAAAAATCCTGAGGATATTTTTAAGTGGCAACATATTCTTGAAATTCACTAAAAAATCCACTCAAAAACATTAGTGGGTGAATATTTCCCCTCTTTTCCCTCTCTTCACTTGTCTGTAATGGATTGGGCAGGAACTGCCTTTTCCTACATCTGTTTCCAGAGCTCCAATTTCTCCTTTCTCCCAGTTACTGCAAGAAAAAAGTGTCTGTATTGTCTGAGTGTCTTTAATGTGCAATTCCACCAGCCTAATGGGCACCTGATGGTACAGATAGATTTGATTCCAGATTTGGATCTGCTGACATAAACCTTAATGCCTTTTATTGTGTGCCACTTTGGGAAATCCTGATTAACAGCAACAAAGAGATAATTATGCAAGATGAAGACAATGTAGTTGTTTTAAAAATAATGTATATCATACAATTAATGCTACTTTGTCCTATATCAAAGTCACGCTACCTGCATTAATCAGACACCCTCAGAGTTTCTAAACATTAATAGCAAGAAATAAAAAGAAGAACTCCTAATTCCGAGGAGAGTCACAAGGACTGGGGGTTGGGATTCTTTGGAGAAGAGGAGATGTAAGGGATGCAGCTTTTCTGCCTAGTAATTACAAAATGTGGAACATAGGACTATGTCTTCCAGAAAAAGGGGCTGAAGCTGGTCCAGAAACCTTAATTAACAATTAATTCAATGTTGCCCTCCTGCACTAAAGCTGAATGTTTGTAGTTGAAGGTGATAGCTGAAATAAGAAGAGGGTTTTGCCTCTTTCTGACAGCAGAAATCCTTAGAGCTTAAGAGATGGTGGAGTAGCAACAGGAGTGGATGGATGGATGGATGGATGGATGGATGGATGGATGGATGGACACACAGGTCAGATTTTAGCAATTCTTCAGATGAAGTCATTCTAAAATAACCAGTTTAGAATTCATTTAGCCCTCGCAGGGAGTGTTGTCCTTTTGTTTTTCCTGACTTTCAGCCTCATCAGGGGCAAAAAGAATTTTACCTCAGACCCTGGTTTAAGGATGGTGTCCCACATTTCTGGTCTGACGGGATGAAAGGGCCTGATTTTGTCTCCTCTGCCCCACGGTGTTCCAAGCAGAGCTCTCAGACAGAATCTTGCATCTCTTTTCTGGTCTGGAACCTCCTTCAGTGTGAAGGTCGGTGGGAGCTGGTGGAACTGGGCTGGACAAGGTCTTTCTCTGCTCTCCTGCTCAGCCACCAGGGCTTGGTGCTCAACGTGGGCCTTGGGAAATGTGTCCCCCCTGGTCCTGGGCTCCAGCAGACCTGGTATGAGCAAACTGTGGCCAGGAATCCTCCGTGCTCCCCTGGCGTGACCTGTGTGGATTTTGAACCCTGTGTGTCAACACCCCAGCCCGAACGCTGAACCCATCCTTGCAATTTGGGCAGAAAAATGCTTCCTATACAGGGATTAGAGCAGCAACAGCACAGCATTAACCTTTTTATTGACAAAGTTAACTTAAATTTTGCCCTTGTAACCCAGGTTTGCTTATAGCGCACCACGTTTTCCAAAAGCTCTATTATTCCCATCTTTTTTTTTCCCCCAAATGCTCTTCCAAATGCCAACTGTTCTGTCTCACTGGTGGCTCTGGAGCTGGGGGAATTCCGGGAAGGTTTGGGTGTGCTGGTTCCATTACCTTCTGCAGGACGGCTGGGGCGATACCATATGTGCGCGTGCAATTAGACATTTTGATTTCCAAAGGATTTAGTTACCATTTGCTGAAGCATTGAGTAATTACCACAGCAAAATGGCCCAATCTGTCACTACGTCAGCGAAGTGTGGTTCTGGACAGCTTTATGGGCACCTTCACCAGAGCAGAGCCTTTGCTGCGCCTCGTTTGGTGAAACTCGGCTCCTTCCGCAGGAGAAATTCCTCCTCGCCGAGGAAATTCCAAATCAGGGCGAACGTGCCGGCTGTTATACACCTGCCCCGTGGAGGATATCTTGCCTCAGAGGGAAAGGGCTATTTCAGGGAGCATATTTCATTAAATGTGTTGGGGTTTTAAGGCTGTGAAGAGCTATTCTGGGAAGCAGTTTTGGGGTCGGCCACTTAGCGCTTCTGGTTTCCGTAATTCCCTGAATTTGGCAATGGCCCTTCTGCCACGGGCGGGGGGAGATTTCAAAGTGCTCCCCACCACATCTGATGGGAGCAGAAGGATTTTCAAGCTGAGAATGTGTTTAGACAGAATTGTTCCCACTCTTTTTTTTTTTTTTAGTCACTCAGGGAAAGGTTTCTATTCAGAAACAGAAAATTAAGGTTACTTTGAATAGAGAAAAGGCAGAGGCATCATTTACTCCCCTCCCTCCTTCTCCCCACCAAATTAAACACTCAGGAATCTTGAGAAAATTGGGTCACTAATATGGAAATTTTAAAGTATTGATAATACCAACATGACAAGTTGTCACTTTGCAGTATGTTCTTAAACACGCCTAAACCTTAATAACCAGGTTATTCTAGAATAATCAGGGTAACAGAATGGGAATGAATGGCAGTTCCTGTAATTATTCTAGAAAGAGGACCAAAGCAAACAGAAATTCTCTCTAATTTTATATATTCCCAATAGGTGCACATAGTACATCATTATCACTATAGAAACTACTT
>WBMY01018671.1:272038-274326 GCA_013397315.1 Donacobius atricapilla
ATCTGGCCTCTTTTTCCAATGAGTGACCTGATCCTGGCAGGGCAGAGGAGCTGCTACCATGTGCACCTTCAAGGTGGCCCAGCAGCCCCAGGTTCACACAAAGGCTGTGGCTCTGTCTATAAAAACAAAGCTTTTATGGGTGCAGGAACCCATGGGTGTTTATGGCTGGACACAATATTCTTAAAAGTCTTTTCCAATCTCAATCATTCTTTAATTCTGATTCTATGTCTGTGGCTGTGGTGCCTGAGCACCAGCCCTGGAAGTGCCCAAGGCCAGGTTGGATGGGTCTTGGAGCAACCTTGGATAGTGGAAGTTATCCCTGCCCATGGCAGGGGTTGGAACTAGGTGGGTTTTTTAGGTCCCCTCCAAGCCAAAACAGTGATTCCATGATGTCCTGCACCAATGTCCTGAACCAACCCCAGTGAAGCTCAGGGGTTGTTTACCTTGTTAAATTTAAAAATCCTGTGGGTAACCTTTTATTTTGTCCCCTTTTCAGGGCAATAACGTTATGTTCAACTCCTTGCAGCACGTGGAAAATTGCGCTTTAGTTTGAGTACCCAATGAAATCCCAAAATGGACTGAATGCTATGGCATTATTCGATGCCAGGGAGACTGGAGGAAGGAGGGAGGGAAGGAATGGGTTTATCCCACCACCAGGAAAGACCTTTCTATTTAACTTTTATGTGAATTTAACCACCAGGTAAAAAAGAAAAAAAAACACAAAAAAAGCCTTAAATTGCCAGTGCTGTTGAATGAGCTTCTGTATTGATTCTCCCCTTGGAAATGCCCGGGAGTGTTGCAGATCCCAGGGAGCCCAGCAGGAGGGATGATAGCACGGAGCCAACCCTCTTGTCCTGCAGCTGAGTGGGACACCAGCACAAGGAGGAAGGTGGGGGCTGTGCCACCCTCTCCTGGGCCTGTGGTTGAATGAAAACACTGGATTTACCACTGGAACAGAAATAATCCCAAAAGTTTTCCAAAGGCAGAAGTGCAAAGGCCGTGTGCTGAAGCCAAACAACCAGGTTTGGCTTGTTTATATAAAAAAAAAAATCATATTCCTGTTCCTGCTCTTGGTGAAGGACCTAAAGCTGCCCGAGGCAGAGCTTGGCTGCTCTGTTTTCCAGGAGCCCCCTCCACAGCCACAGAGTCACCCTGTGACAGGGAAGCTCCGGTGATGCCACCGCCACTTCTCCAGCTCGTTCCTCAGAGGAGAGAGGAGCAGGGGATGCCAGGGCAGGGCAGTGCTCCAGCCCTGGGAGCCCCTCGGGCGCCGATTTTGGACTCTGCAGAGCTGCCCGCATGAGGCGAGCCCTGGCCAGCTCTGCCTTCTCTTGGGACAACAAAAACCCAAAGCAAAATCCCTTCCTGGGCTGGGGAGGAGCTTGGATGGGGGTGGGAATTCTTAATTCTGCCTCCTCCAAGAAAGCTGACTGACCCTCCAGTAAATCAGTGAAACTGGGAGGGGTTGGGAAGAGCAGGAGGGATGGTGGGGCCTGGCCAAGTGCTGGCACAGAGCGAGGCTGCGGGCACTTGTTGCCAGTGTCCCAAAAAAAGAGCGGTGGATCAGCATCCAAAGCCACTCCATTCCCTCCTCCCCTTCTTTAATTATTAAAGACAAATAAGAACCCGCTCGTACATAAAGAACATGAAAGGAAAACGAGGTACTTAGGAACTGGCAGGCAGGCTCAGCAATAAGTCATGGCACCAGCCCCTGGAATGTCCCTGCTTGCATAAATAGGATCATTCATGGGAATCTCCAGGATAAATCCCTTACATTCAGTAAAGAGGAAGAGTATTGTCTACCGTGACACAAGAAAAATGACATTAAAAAAAATATAATTAAACAGAACAGCCACAGATAATTTATCTAAGAGTGCTCCTGCCAGAGCCTTCAGCCATCCCGATGGACAGCCTGGAGATGGGAATATCTACAGTTTGTGAGTTTCATGGGATTTCGCTCTTTTTATGTTTTGGGGCTTTTTTGGGTTAAATCTCCAGCTACCACCGTAATTCCTGAAGATCAAACCAGCAGCCAGGGCCTTGTTCAGGTCCTCAACTCAGCAGGCTGATGGACAAAATTTCAGGAATCTCCATGACTTTGCTTCATCTGGGAAGTAATCACAGTGCTCCCCAAAAGTGCTCCCCACACCTTGTGCCCAAGGCTGTCCCAGGGGTGCCACACACCATGACAGGAGTGTGCCAGGACTTTATGGGCAGCACCAAATTATAAAAATAACTCCTAACTGAGTGAGGAACCCACCAATCCCAGCACCCAGCATGGCAAAAAA
>WBMY01018671.1:274388-276888 GCA_013397315.1 Donacobius atricapilla
AATCAGTGAATTTAGGGAAAGGGGGGGAGTGTAAGAAGCTGTGTCCACGATGGAGGTCCCTGTGGTCCCATATCCCATGGCAGTGCTTGACAATTGTTATCAGGCCATGAGGATGTGCCGGAAAAGAAAAAAATAATATCAGAAATAAAATACTTTAAAAGAAAAAAAAAAACCCAGGAAAAAAAATCTTAGAGAAAAGAAATATTAGGGCAAAACATCTTAGGAAAAATATCTTATGGAAAAAAACCTCTTTTCAAAGCTGCTCACCATGTACAGCTGCTGAAACATCTGTGCTGAGCATGATGGCACAAGCTGGGATCGTTGGGAGGGGGAGGCAGGAAGGGAGGGGAAGGCCCCGGGTGAGGACAGTCCCCAGACGAGGGGACAGGGTCAGGAAGGAGCCCCCAGGCTGTAGCCAAGGGGGTGCCCCCACATTTTGGGCACCTCAGCAAACCCCCCAAACGTGTTTGGGGTCACCTCTGAGAGACCCTCCCCTCCCCTTACCCAGCTCAGCGTGATTAAATCAATCAGAGGTTTGGACATCTTTGCCCAGGAAATCTGTCGCTTTTAAAGTTGGTTTGTTGTTTGTTTTTTGGTTTTGTTTTTTTTTTTTGCTAATATCCCCCCCAAAATAAGCAAGACAGGAAATACCCTAAAATCTGATGAAACTGGGGCTCGACAGGTGGGTTTGGCAAAACCTTCCTGCGCAGGTGAGGATTTTTGGACCTGCTGATGTGAGTAGAAAAATTTTAATCTCTGGCATGGAATGGGTGCAGGAAAAAAAAAAATTAAAAAGGAAAAATTCGACAACAACAAGAAGAATAAAAAAAAACCCAATCCTTTGCTCCTGCATTGTGATTAATTAAAAAAAAAAAAAGAAACTAAATAGAATAGAACAGAAATCTGCCTTAATCAAAACAACATTATGTCAAAACCCCTTTCGAGGGAAGGGAAATGTCCACAGCAGCACAGCCCTGCTTAAAAATAGAACAGGCTTTGCCTTGTGAGGAACAAAAATACGGAACAACACTTCTGCCAGCCCGCCTTTGAAGGATGTCTGTCATATGCCTGCACTTATTTTACGCCCCTTCCCTTTTTTTAAAAGAGGAACAATGCCATCTTCCCGAAAGGAAATAGGCAATAAAAACTCCAGCAGGATTTCCTATTCATAATTTTTCCCATTCATATCCTAATGGATGAAGGAAAAAGAACCCTCTCCACCAGCTTTAACAACTTAAACGGCACTTATTAAATAGATATTTTAACATGCCTGGTTTTTCCTAAATGTGGGATATAGTTTTACAGTTCAATTAAGTTTTTTTTTTCCCCCTTTTCCAGATCTCCTTCTCAGAGCTGGCTGAATTCTGTGCGAGCTGATGTAAAGCATCTGATGACAAAATATCAAATATATTTCTAAAACACCCCGTTGAGACTTTATCTGTGCCATTACATTTTTAATTAATAGAATTTCCCCCCTCCCTTTTTTTTTTTTCTCAGTTGTTGTTTTACAAATGTTGTGTTTTACTGCCAGTATGATCTCACTGCTTTACAGTATCGATAAATGAAGGCACACCTGCGCTATAAAATCTGCTTTATATGAAGCAGGCCATTCATGTTTTTATAGCCCATTTTTCACCCATTGTTCTTGGGTCATGTCATAGGTGTGCTGTAATGTGTGGTGGAGGTGGGCGGCTTGGAGATCCCTTCAACAAAATGGTCTAATTTTGCCAACTTTAGTGCCAGAATCTGGCCTGAAAAATGCAGAATTAATATCCCCGTGGACACTCAGCATGATGTCACTTCCCTGCAAATGTCCAAGACAAACAGCTATTTCCAGATCACTTGCACTTATAACATGAATTCTCCCTCCTTTCTTATCCCCAAATTACTATTCCTGTGTTTTCTAGCAATTTTTATGTTAACTTGGTGCATGCCTGAACTTTCCTGACTCTGCGAAAGCCTTGCACGGTTTTATTGTGCTGCTCCGTCGATGACAAGGTTCATTCCCAACCTGAAGTTGTTTTTTTGGAGCCCGCAGACCATTTCTTCGGGAGGCTTTTGCAAACCAGCCCAACCCGCGCTCGCGTTTCGCTCACTGGGTGCGCGCACACAGAGGGAATCGTCACGAAACGCACCCACCCCGCTAAATTAAAAACAAAACAAAAAAAACCCACCGGGTTTAAGGGGGTGTTTTGGGAAGCTTTTTGCTTTTCCTTTCTTTCCCAGGGATGGGCTCTCCAGGCAGCCACGCCGTGCCCCAGCTCTGCGCACGCACCTTGCTCCTGCCTGGCAGCATCCCCTGGGCGCTGTCCCTGCCCAGAGGAGCCAGCTGGGAGGATGCTGCCGCTGGGATGAAGGTCACCCTCCCTCCCCTGGAACCCTGGAACCCAAGGCCTGGATCCTGGGGCTCAGCTCGGCTCTTGGCTTTCCGTGGGGTGCGAGGTTTCCCCGCCGCGAAGGATGCGCGGCTTAAGAGGGAATATTAATATTTCCCTCGCAG
>WBMY01018671.1:281888-286391 GCA_013397315.1 Donacobius atricapilla
GAACATGGGGGAAAGGAGGTAAAATGAAAAAGAAAAGAAAAAAAAAAGGTAAAGTAAGAAAAGGTAAGAACGAGGAAGGGAAAAAAAGATAAAAGAAAATAAAAAGGAAAAAATGGGAAAAGAAAAGGAAAGAAAAAAAAAGAAAAAGAAGAGGGAAAAGAAAGGAAGAAGAAGAGGGGTGGTGGGGGAAAGCAGAACAGGGGAAAAAAAAAAAAAGAAAAAGAAAAAAAAGAAACCCAGAAAGAGCATCCCCCCTCAAGGCCAAGAAAAAAGACTAAAAAAATAGCCCCCCCACTCCAAAAACATTAAGTTAAAAAAAAAATCTAAAAAAAAATTAAAAAAAAAGAAGGGGGGGAGGAGGAGAAAAAAAAAAAAAAAAAAGGCAAAAAAATTCCCGGTGTGACAGGGACTGCAGCAACACCCCGGCACAGCCTGCGCGGATCTTTGATCTCCTGCATCGCATTAAGTAACAAAGAGCAGAGGAGTTTGGAGATGCGGGAGCCCGGCTGCTCTGATCCCAGCACCGCTCCGTCCCATCCTGGGCTGCGCCCGCCCAGCCGCTCCTGCGGCACCGCTATCCTCACCCGGAATTCCCGCTTCCCTTCCAGGAGCAGGCAGGGTGGTGTTTACTCCGGGAGTATCTCCTGTGAGTAGCGGGGGCACTTTCCCCATCACTGCTGCTCGAAGAGCGCTTAGCCCAAACCGCTGAAATAGTTAAAGCTGCGGGATGCGGCTTTGCAGCTTCTCCCCCCACCTCTAAATGCTCCCACATTTCTTCCAAAGGGTTGTTTAGTGTTTATTTTATTTAGGCGAGGTAGGGAAGGACTTACACATCGAGTAAGGAGCTGCGAGTAGCCACACCAGGGGCTGCGTGTGAGCTGACACACAAAGCAGCTCCGCGCTGAAATAACGAGCAAAAGTTCTTCCGCTGCAAATATTTGGGCACATTTTACTACAAAGCATCCGTCGTTACATAGGCTGCAATTAAAAAAAAAAAAATTAAAAATCACCTTTCAGGAGGTCCTAGAAAGCTCTGGATTCCCACTTTTCCTGCTGCTCTGCTCTGAGGCTTTCCCCTTCCATCCTATTCCATTATGTGGCTCTAACGCAGGGCTGAGGAATCAGCTCACCTTCCTCCCTCCCGTGTGTCCGTGCAGCCAAAAATCTGCAGCAGGAAAAGGTTTCGGGAAGGCTTTCCAAAGCAAGGGGGGAAGAAAAAAAAAAGAAAAAAACCCAACCAAACCACCCAGCGTAAGAGCTGCAAAACCTCCGTGCCTGCTCGGAAATAAAGGGAGAGGCATGCGGAGATATTAATAGAAAAATGGGAAATATTTTTTAGGAGGGATGTTGAGCACATTCACTCCGTGCCCGGAGCTGGGGATGTGACAATTAATACATCTGACGTGTACAATGCAGATGTTTACCGTGTGAATAATAGATGGAAAAAAAAGAGGGGGAAATGCCGTTGTTTTGGGGGAATAAAGAACGGTTTGATCTGGAAAACACCCCAACTTTGCTCGAGCGACCAGGCAGGTACGAAGGGGACTGCTGGTAGCATGTGCAATTTAATTCCTGCAGCACCGAAAGTCTGAAAAATCATAAATTACAGACAAAAATATGTTTAATCTAGTAAGGGGGTGTTGCAACAATTGCAGAAGAAATTTGGGAGGGGGGTGGGTAGTCTTTAGTGGAAAAAAAAAAAAGTATATTTCCAGCAGCAGGGTTGTGCAGAGATCCTCTGTTTTTAAAACCTGTGCTCCATTCATGGTATTTAAGTGCTTAAATCAGCACAATAAACGCAAATAATTTACTGCTTTGCAAAGGGAAAATTGGGCAGAAAAGTGATTTTTGAGGAGCCACTTGGCTCCCTCTGCCCAGTGATTTGGTGCCCTGTAAAACGCATCTGACACTGCTGTTCATTAAGCCGGTGCTATTGAGCCTTCTTCACGTTCATTAGTGATTAATTCAGACAGATATTTAACTTAATAAGGTAAGCAAATAAACAACAAAAAAAAAATCACTTTCTGTGCCTTAAGGTTTTTTGGCCCTCTAATTGGTTTTGTGCACTAATTATCAAGATTAACACCTTACGCTTCTCTCGGTCCTTACGCTTAGGAATTCCCTGTGGGGAAAGGCAGGCAGCCTTGGGGGAATCCCTTAAGTGCGAGGGGTTAAGAGTTTGTCTTTTAAAGGCAAGACAAGCAGTAAAAAAAAAAAAAAAAACCACAAAAAAAAAACCAGAACAACACCAAAACACCAGGAGGGGTGGACTCCAGGTGAATTTTAGATACCAACAGGACCTGCAGGCAGGAGCTGCGTGGATGCACACCCCTGACTTCCCCATGGGGGCCAGGGGAAGCTTTTCCAGGGGGTGATTTGTGCTTTCCAGCAGGGAACTGGGAGCTGGGAGCTGGGCCGCCCTGGTGCCAAAGCCTTCCTCCAGCCTGGCCCCGGGGTGGGTGGCACAGCCTTGTGCTGGCACCCAGGGCTGCCCAGCGGCCTCCAGAAGCTCCTCTCAACCCCAGCACCTTGATGTCGGTGCCAAGGCATTGTGATTCCCAGCGCAGCGACATTGCTCCAGACCGTGTTGCCTGAAATCCCCCCGCAGCTCAGCCTGGCCGTGTCCTCCTCCTCCCTCAGGCTCAAGGACACCCTTCCCTGGCCAGGCAGCCCCAGGGTGGGAGCAGCAGCCTCCAGCCAGCCCGGCTCTGCCTCCCCAGGGGCTGCAGCATCCCCAGCTCTCCGTGCCACGCTCAGGCGTCGAAGTTCGTGGCTCTCACGCCTTGGCATCCCCTCGGAGAGCGCTGATTCCGTGCCCCTCCTGGAGCACCTCGCCTGCTCCCACTGAAGCCCCCCTTGGATGCCACCTCATGGGAAACACCTCGGGGAGGGCCGGGATGGGAACTTCTCCTGGATCCAGGGGTTCATTAAAACTCATTTTAGCCGAGGCGCCGGCGCAGGTTGCTGCTCGTGACAGTTTGTCACCGGCGTGTGCGATATTTGCTAGGCAGGATCCCAAAATAACCGGATAATTGCCACTTTTCCTGCCCTGGGAGGCCTCACAGATCCACCTCGCTCCTGCCTCGAGCCCCATGGCACTTTCCAGGAGGGTGTTTTGGGGTTTTTTTCTGGAGCATTTGGGGATTTTTAAACTCCTTTTCCTTTAATTCTTTTCTTTCTTTAATGGGTGACTGGATAAATTCAGTGGTGGATTTTTGTGACACTAAAGCAGCAGATAAGTCTATGATGCACTCTAGCTATGTGGTTTAAAAATCCCTTACCATATGTTTTCTCACTGGAATGCCTCATCTTGCAAAATTACAGGAACCGAAGCTTAAAAACACAATTAGGTAGTTTAAAATGAAATATTAAAGAAATACCACATATTTTCTGATATGCCTGCGATGGTTTGCCTTGATTTTTTCTCTCTCTTTTTCTTTTCTCCCTTTTTTTTTATTTTTCTTTTTTTTTTTTTTCTCTTTTTGCTTTCTTCTGTATTGTTCTTTGAGTTGTTCAAGGAGCCCAACTGCATTCGATTGTTGTACTAATCATGCTGCACATTTTTCTGATTAGGTTATATAGGCTGTGGTTAAATTATAAATGAAAGAATGAACTACCAGAGTACTTGTCATAACAGTATCTTTTATGTTGTTACAGAAGATTGGGGAGGGGGGGAAGGAGGAATCAAAAAAAGCTTTCTCTGATGAAGACTCTCCTTGCCTGTTTTGTGCTCCTTACAGGATCTGTATAGACAAGGAACGCAATTTGTTGGGATGTTTTTTCTCAGGTATTCCGAGAGCTACAGCACAGTATCTGTCCACTGAGAAAAATGTGAGAAAACAGGATCCATAATACATAAAGATGCATATTGGAGCACCAGCCCTGTCGTGCACACAAACACCCCCTCTCCAACTCCATTTTATTCCATTAGTCTTCTAGAAAAGCCACTTGAGCTATTTTTTTTAAATTATTATTATTTATTTTTTCCTTTTGGCATCCAGGAAAAGAGAAATTCCAAATTTGAAATGATGCCTTACATTGTTATCTCCTGCCCCACTGCAGGCAGAGCAAAACCACTGCTGAACGGGGGTTTGATGGTTGGATATATTTTTTTTTTTTTTTAATGGGATATATTTTTGTTTCCACGATGTTGTTTTAAGTCATCGGCTGCAAAACTGATTTTAGGGAGAGCTGGAATTGCAGTGATTAAACTACTTGACTGAAGGCTCCACCGCCACTCCTGGTTTAACAATATATTTGATGCTCCTGAAATTAAAAATGTTGTTTAAATATTCCAGCATTTTAGCTCTTCTTTGTACAATCTTTAAAATAAGAAACGCCGGAGGAAGAGGAGTTTGCTGCTAAATTTTATCCTTCCCTTAAACACCTCATTATTTCTCCCCCAAGTTCAGCCTGGTGCAGCAGGGAGGTGGAGAAGCGGGGAAGCCCGGAGACACGAAGCAGATTACACCTTGCACTAAGCCTCGCATTTAGCAAAATTTT
>WBMY01018671.1:286435-326435 GCA_013397315.1 Donacobius atricapilla
GAAAGCGCGGCTCCTCCTCGCTTGTTCCCCCAGCTTCCAGCACAAAGCCCTGCGCGGGCTGCGTGATGCCGGAGATAAATGGCTCCTGGAGCATCTGAGGGATTTGGGGCTGGCGGAGGGGATGCAGGAGATGCTTTAATTGCCGGAGCCCGGCCGGGCAGGGACAGGGACAGGGACAGGGGCAGGGAAGGACAAGGGGACAGGGTCAGGAAGAGCTAAAAGGACAGGGACAGGNGACAGGGACAGGGACAGGGACAGGGATAAGGACAGGTACAGGGACACAGGGACAGGGACACAGGGACAGGGACAGGGACAGGGACAGGGATAAGGACAGGTACAGGGACACAGGGACAGGGACACAGGGACAGGGACAGGGACAGGGACAGCCACCGCCTGTCCCCGGCGGCAGCCGTGCCCCTGAGCGCTGCTTTTTGCACCCCTGCAACCCGCCCCAAGGGCTCCGGGTTTGGTTTTTTATTATTATTTTTTTGCAGGGGGAGGCTTTACTGGCGGAGCTGTCAGTGCTCGCCAGGATAACAAATCTTGTTTTATAGCACTTGGTGGAGTTTGGTTAGGGGCTACCTCTGAGCAACATGAACTTGGCCTTGCTGTGTGCCTTGCACTAATACCTTCCCTCCTGTAAGGAATCAGGGTACTTGAGAAACAGCCTGCAGCCATACAGCTGATTATTTCACCAAATTTGCATCTTTTCAACGGTAATGGGGATGGCTTTCACAAATGCTCCCAGGCTCTAAATAGACGCTAAGTGGCTGTTTCTAGTTGCTTCCTTCCCTCTCCCCTTGGGCGCTCCCAGGCCCCTGGGCTTGGCACCCGCGGGGCACCCAGCCCGTGGCACCCAGGAGCTGCCGCGGGCTGCGGGAGGGATGCTCAGCCTCCTGCTCCCAGCGCTGGCCCTGGCAGGAGCTGGCCTCGATCCCTGAGTGGCCTTGGTGGGAGGGAGGGCTTGGAAAGAGGTGGCAGACAGGGTCACCTGGGTACCTGAGGGCGGAAAGCTGGAGGGCCTGGAGGGATGCATTTCTTCAGAGGTCTCTGCAGCCTGGGCTGGGACTGAGGATATCAGCTTCGCCAGAGCTATGGCCTCCTAGGCAGATATTTATTGCTTGTTCTTGATCTTCTTCTTTTTTTCTTGTTCTTTTCCTTATTCTTGTTCTTGTTCTTCTTCTTCTTCTTCTTCTTCTTCTTCTTCTTCTTCTTTTTCTTCTTCTTCTCCTCTTTCTTCTAATTCTCCTTATTCTTGTTGTTGTTCTTCATCTTCTTCTCCTTCTTCTTCTTCTGCTTCTTCTTCTTCTTCTTCTGCTTCTTCTTCTTCTTCTTCTGCTTCTTCTTCTTCTTCTCCTCCTCTTTCTTCTTATTCTCCTTCTTATTCTCCTTCTTGTTCTTCATCTTCTTCTTCTATTCTCCTTCTTCTTCTCCTTCTTCATTTTATTGTCGCCACCATCAGCATCATGATTATAATTCAAGAGGCAAAAGGATGTAAACCGTAGATTTATCTTAAGAAAACCCCCAAACATTCCCGTGACGTGTGGCCGTGTCTCCAGCCTCTCTGTGAGGTGTGGGGCATCACTGGGTTTCTCCAATTCCACATTCCTATGTCAGCTCCGTGGCCTTCCCTGGAATTCCCAGCCTTATTATTTCTTTCTGCTGGGCGCCTCTGCCTGGTGTCCTGCAGACCATTACCTCAGACAAGGAGGAACAGCTGGTTCAGAGAAGTCGTGGCTGCTCCATCCCTGGAATTCCCAGCTTGGATGGCGCTCGGAGCAGCCTGAGATAGTGGAAGGTGTCCCTGTCCGTGACAGGGGGTGGAGCTGGGTGATCTCTAAGGTCCTTTCCAACCCAAAGCATTCCATGGTTTTGTGTGTGCCAAGAGCTCCGTGCCAGGAGACTGCTGCAAAGAGGATGCTCCAGCTCCTGTCACATCTTTGCCAGAGTTTCCCTCTTTCTTGCTGACATTCCCCATGGATAAGGGGTGCAGGATCAGGGTGAAATCGTGGTAGGAAATATCATGTTCTGCTTTTGTTTGAACCCTACGTGTGTGGTGCCTGTCATCGGCCTACGGCGCCTCCTCCCCATCCCGACATTTTCCAAGTCCAAAGCATTTCCAGCCTGATAAAACCACAGTAAAATGTCAGCTCTGGTCTCTCTTAAAACCCACAGAAGGAAACTTAAGGATTAGAGCAAAGCCTTATTCTTAATTTACCTGTCTTGCAGAAGTATTTCAGCCCATAATGCTCCTCGGGAAGGATCGCCCACAATTTGGAGTTTTTCCCCTCGTTTAGGCACCTTGGGGTGAGTTAAAAGGCAGAGGAAACTCAGAGAATCGTTGTATGTGGTTGAGCCCTCATTATAAAATGGATTATGGGTACAGTAAACCATAAAGACTGTTTTAGAGCCATTAAGGTTCAGCTTGTCACTGCTGACATGGACACACTCTTACACCATATATCCCTGGCGTGTCAGGAGGTGCTTAGGGATGCTTTCATACACGTTTTATTGAAATGACAGGCTACAGCTTCTTTGGCTGCTGTGTATATGCACGGCTATATGCTAGAAATCCAAATTAAACCCCTCTTGAAAAAAAAAAATCCCCCTTACTCTATGTAATGGGTCCCATCTTCAGCGATAAAGTTGTCACCTACGTTTTATTTTTAATGTGCTTTGTAATAGAATAATGAAATCGCGTTTATCCCTGGAATAAAATGTGGCTGAAATCAATGAGATTTACGCTGAAGTGAATTTTGCAGTTGATAAAATGTGAGTTCAAAACCAAAGCAATTTAGGGTAAGAATGAAAAAAGTATCAAACCACCTTTTTAAAATGCCTTTCCCTCTGTATGCAGATCAATTGTTTCTCCCAGGCTGAGCCTTTGACTTGCTAGGGCTTTTTTGTCTTTCAGATCCAAGAAAAACTTTACATACAATTATGGGGCCTTGAAAATCAAATTTTTAAGTGGAAATACCAAAAGAGTCATCGCTGCAGAGAGTGGGATCTCACAAGCCTTGCAGGGCAAAAATTCTCCTTCGTTAAACGTTCAGAACACAGAAGGAATGTGGGATTTGGTCCTTCGTGTCCTTTGTCGAAGCAGTTGCTCCACAAAAGTTAATTTAAACTTGTGGAATGTGTGGAAGAGGTATTTTCTACCATCTGAGATTAGCCAGGGGATCAATGTCTCTGACAGAAGATATTAGGCCCTGGCAGAGGTTGCTCAGAGAAATCGCGGCTGCCCCATCCCTGGAAGTGTCCAAGGCCAGAGCAGGGTGAGCGCGGCAGAGACTAAATCACAAACAGCTCCTGAAATTAAAAACCAGCCTTCGCTGGAATTGTTGAGGCCTCTGAAGGGGGGAATCTCAGTGTAAACTCAAAATCACCTCTTTTTCAGGTCAGCAAGGTGCAAACCTGGCTGTTGGTGCCACGGACCACCCCGGGACACGCCGCAGGAGCGGGGGCTGAGGCGAGGGGCGCCCGATTCTGCCCCCAGTAGCATCCTGCCTGCGTTTGCTGTGTAAATAAAACCTGTTGCACTTCCAATGTTGCCCTAAAATTGACTCCGAGGGTCACAGAAAAGGCTGAAAACAATAAGGGGAAGGAGGAAAGCCTGGTGAACGGCAGAGAAATGTGCCTGTGCTGGAGTAAACCGGGAGGGACAGGGAGGGCAGGGCGGGATGGTGGGACCTGGGGTTCCAGTCTCCCTGCAAGGTGGACAGGAGGTGTCCCAGCTCTTTCTGCGCCAGCTCAGGGCTGGTGACAAAGCTGTGGTGCCCCTGAGCAGAGAGATTTCCCAAGAATTCAAATTGGTTCCCAATTCTTCGAATTAAAATCCGTGAGTGCTTTGGAACCCCCACGTCCCCTGCCGTGGGCCACAGACCAGGGGGAGCAGGAGGAGGAAAATTTTCTTGTTGAAATGGTCCTCTGCGCCAGAACTGGTGTGGGTGGAGAGCTGAGGGTACAGAGTGACCACTGACCACCAGGGCTTATTATGATCATCAGATTTTAATCACTGGCAGGGATTTTGTGGCTTTTCCTGAATACAGAAATATTAACCTGTGTTGATACTTTGAACATTAACCAGAAATTATCTCCTTTGTGGGTGCTGAACACCACCTCTGGATTTCCCTGTTTAATGTCCCAGCTACAGGATTCTGTGAATGCGTAGATTTAATCCAAATCACCTGAAATACAGAAAATCATAGCAGGAAAAATGTAAAACACCCCGTGCTCCTGTGTGCCAAGGGTTTTACACCACACCAATGAACTTTCTTAGTATGGACTGTTCCAGCTCAGTTAAAGAGTAACTCATCCTCTCAGGTTCATCCTCAATACCCGTATTTACGTGATGCTGGTTTTCCAGAACTGCAATGGTCACCAAGAGATCCCAATTTTAGCTCTGGGAATTCTTGGCTATTGACAACGGGAATTGATTTCAGCACAGAACATTGAGTTTTAGAGGCCCTTGAACATGAACTTATCAAAACAGTTTTGAACCTTTGTTTTTAAACACATCTGATGCCAGGCTTGAGTTGCATCAGCTCCACTTAGGGATGGAGAAATTCTGGTGGTTCTTGTGGGAGGGAAGCTTGGAAGAGCCACATCCAGCCCAGCAGAGACTCGGCAGGTTGGGACACACACAGAAATTGCAGGAAATCCAAAACCTTTTCCACAGACTTAGGGAAAAGACTTAAAATACGGGAAAATATCTAATATTATTTGAATGGGAAGGGACTGGAATAAGTTGTCCAGAGAGGTTGTGGACTCCTTCTTGGAGGTGTCCGAGGCCAGGTTGGGCAGGGCTTGGAACAGCCTGAGACAGTGGAAAGGGGTGGAATGAGATGGTCTTTAAAGCCCTTTCCAACCCAAACCCTTCTGTGGTTCTGCGACTCCAAAATTTTTGGCAAGGTGGTCAGTGTTGGGAGATGTCATCTCATTCCTAATGAACACCAGGGAACATGGAACACTCAGCAGGAAAATCTGGGAAGGGCACGGAGGACGTGCATGAGGAAGGGGCTGCTCCCTCTTTGCCCTGTTTCAAACATGAACTTGATGAAGGTGATTTCGCCCTCCACGCTGAAAGCAGGAAACAGATGAAATGTTTTGATATGGAAAGAAATTTTCCAGCTCCCCATGCTGCCACAGCAAGGCAGGAGATTTTTTTGGAGTGAAGCAGGAGGGATTCCTGAGGAGCTGGTGGGTAGAGGAAGAGCAGGGCTGGNCAGACACATTAATTACGCCAACCCCCCCTTGTATTGACTTTACAAATTGCTTCCCGTTAATTAAAGATGTTACCTTTGAAAATCTGCCTTGGCCACATTGAAATGCTTCACTGTTTGTGATGAGCTCTAAATGAATGGGGAAGAAATGTTTGTGTTCGAGGCTTTTATTTGTTTTTTGGCAAAATTCCTTGAATAAATTAGCAGATGATATCATTAGGTGACACTAGGTATATATTAGGGTACCCGACAGATAATTTAAGTAAATAGCTAATAAGTTAAGTGTACAGGGCTCTGTGTCTGCACACATGCAGATATTCTATTTGAACTTAAAATACAATTACTTATCAAATGTCTCCATCGGGGCTTCAGTCTGTAACAGAGAGAAATCGCTGCACAAGGCGAGCCCAAACTGCTGTCTGTATTTTGACTTGTACTTTTGACTTTTTCTTCCTCTGGTAACCCCATTATTTTTGTCCCCACTCAGAGCTCTGACCTGTGCTACACGGAAAGTTTTGAGATGAAGTCATTTCTGGTTTGAGTTACTGGAGAGACTTTAATTCATCCAGCTGTGCCTGCTCAACAACAATTCCAGCATTCAGCATTGACAACACACCATCAGCAAGAGAAATCAAACAGAAAAGGCAGGCAGTGTTGAAAGGAACACTTAAAAACTGCTCTCATTTGTAGAATTTAACATCATCAAAACACTAAATGTAAATATGAGCAGGAGGAAAACGCTAAACTCATCAGTCAAGGTATTTCACTTAAAAAAAAAAAAAAAAGGCTTTTATTTTTTTTTGATGGAATGTTAATGAAAACCCCAAAGGAAATATCACTGAACATAAAGATGCATCTTAAAAAAAAAAAATAGGCTGGATCATTTGCTCTAAAGGACCTTATATTATAAAATACATGATGTGTTTCCCTTGTTGAATATATGTTTAAACTCATGTTTTACTAGGAAAAAATCCTGCCATTCCTGGTTTCAAATACAAGCCAGGAGCTCAGTGTGGAAGGGAACAGCTACATTTCAGTTCTAATGCACTGAGAAATCAAACTGAGAGTGTTTCAGGATTTCTGAGAGCAGTTATTCCCTTCAAAATAATTCCTTAAACTGGAATGTAATTAATAAATGTTCAGCCATGCATTATTGAATTGCCATTCCAAAAGAAATAAGGGAGTAAAACATCTTTTGAGTCAAAATATAGATCTGCTAGGTGGTATTCAAGGGCGTAAAAATAACTTCTCTTGGAAGTCCTTCCCTTTTCAATCGATAAAGCGCAAAAGAGAGACTGAATTTTTCATCTCCTTCCCTCACTGCCTGAGATGATGCTGGAAGTGTCTTTTGGCAAAGGTGGTGTTGATCCAGACAGAGCTTTCCTGGGAAGGAAGGGAGATGTTCCTGCTCCTGCCTGTCTGGGCACATCCACAAAGCATTTCCACGTTCAGCTGACACGGGGCTGGGTCACTGCTGGGGCTGAATATTCAGATTTTGGTGATGCTCTGGGTGGGAAGCACCAGGAGGGAACAGAGGTGGGCACCCCTGGACTCCCCTCACTTGCTCTGTGGCCTTTCAGTGCATCCTCTGCACGTTTTGGTCTGGCAACAGCAACGGAATTTCCTTTTAATGACCTGAGGTATAGATTTGATGGCTGACAGTAGCATCTGGTTTTAATTAAAGTGTGAGGCTGGAGCAACGAGTGCACCCCGACACCTTCAGGGGCTTTGCACCAGCACTCCCAAACCCGCAGCAAGGAGAAGCTGGAAGTGATGTGCTGTTGATTTGTAGCAGTTTCCTGGGAAGAACCAGCCTGGCCCAACCGTTCCGAGCTGTGTTCCCACTTTTCCTGCTCATGCAGCATCCTGCAGCTCACGCTGGCACACCTTTGCATGCCAGGGATGCCCTCTGAGGTGTTAAACAGGCACGTGCTTTTAGGAGCCCCTTTTTTTTCACTTCAGATTTGGTATAAATAAATTTCACTTGTTTAACTGCCTTTTAAGTACAGGAGGAAAATTCCGGTAGTCGGACAGGCAAGAAAAACAGCGATTGAAGATGCAAATCACTCCTTTTCCCTTTAAACAATACATACTCTGCTGCCTGCATTTCCCCAAAGATACCGCTGCAGCTACACATGGTTGAAGTCTGTTTTACCCTTCTTTAAGGCAATGTGACAAATGATTTAGGGGGAAGTAATCTCTAATCAGCAGAACTTCAGACCACGCGGCCCGGAATTATTGTCAATTTAATTCCGTCTCCCCGACGCAAAACTCTGAAGTGTTTCTTCCCGTTGAAGTTTTGCAGCTGAATAATAAATAAAAGAGGGTGCAGTACAAGTGCTGCATAATGTAATTGTAGGCTCTTTGTTCTTGTCAGCCAGCTCGAGCACGAGTTGAGCCGTGGCGGATGTCACCACCATCACATCCAGGGCGGATGGCTCCGAGTTTGGGAACGGGATCTTCGGCGAGGAAGTTCCTTTCATAAAGAGGCGTGAGGAGAAGGTTTCAGGTGCTTTATAAAACTTTGACTTCCCTCCCACTGCCAGGCAGGAAAGCACAATAATGCATGCATGAATTGCCAATAAATCAAAGGCCTGCTTTTTTTTTAATTCCTATTTTGACATGTACATACATAGCATTTTTAAGAGATAGCTCCAAGGTAGCTTCTCAGTCCTTGATCAGATCATGAATTTAATTAATTCAGTGTAGACATGTCATAGATTTAAACCCCTTAGAATTACATTTTTAATACAGATCTAACATTTAATGTCCTTTTTCATTTTTTTCTCGCTGAGTTAAAAAAAAATCCTTTAATACTCTGGTAGCAATTTTTTCCTCTTATTATGAAACCGTGCCTCCTTCCTAATTATGTGGCTGCAAATTATTTACTGTAGTTTTAAATTAAGGAAGGAGACAAGTAATCCAGTGTAAAAAGCACAGTTCCAACTTCAAGAAGAAATGAGTGTATATGTTTAATTTCTCTTTAGGCATCCAGCTGTACAGTCACTGTATAATGGAAGGTTTGAGACAAAATGGTCCCCCACCACCTTACCTCCGTGTAATGCAATTTAGCTTCATTAAATTACTGGAGGGCCAGTTACTTAAGCAGAATATTGATTTTCAGTCTGGGCCATGTTTAACATAATTCTGCGTAGGCAACAGCTAATTCTGCATTTGAATCTGGCACCCTAATGGAATTACACGAGGTGGCTGACCATGGGCAAGGCAGGGCTGGGCTGGGGGCTTTAACCCTTCCTCCTCCTCCTTTTCCTCCTCCTCCTCCTCCTCCTCCTGCTCCGTGGCACTTCAAACGGCCGCGACGACAAATTCCTCGTTTCTTCCGCGGAGCTGCCGCCTTTCATCTGGGGATGTGTAGCCCCGAGCTAGGTTTTGGTGCTGTAAAATATCCGTGGGGCTATTTCACTTCAGCAACCCATAGCCTGGTCCGTGTGGCACCAGGAAGAACGTGGAGTAAGGGATTTCCTCCGGTTCCCAACCCCAAACACCATCTCCTCCGCCTCGCAGTTAAAGGATGGATTTTGCTTTTAATTAAAACCTGGTAAAATGAAGTAAGTCTTTGGCGGGGAATTGTGTTCTTCCCATCGCTGGCTTGAAGGCTGGTCATTATTTTTATTTATTATTCTGTTTAATGATGAGATACAGTTTACAAGCCATTGAATAATAATAATTTCAAATGGTTCCCTGTGAGTTATAGTTTGTCAGTGTCTTAGAATTTAAATGGTGTGTGGGGAGAAATAGTGGTTATCGCCCACGTTAATGGGGGCCTTGGTGGGGAGGGCCTGATGCTGCCTCAGTGGGTTTGGGATTTCCAGTAATGGGGTGAAAGAGGCTCTCAGAGACCTCAATTTCAAGAATCTCTGCCCGCTGGAATTCCCCAAATTAATCAAAATAACAAATGGAAAATACCAGGTAGAGCTTCGGGTTGATGGCTGATGATTGTTTTTGGTTCTTAAATCTAACGGTTAAACTGTCCTCTTAGTTCTCACTCCCTGGGGAATAAAATACTTCATCCTTCCACAAGTACAAACACTGGCCCTGCTTGGTTTGGAAATTTCCTGCAGAGGTGGATTCATAAGACCATTTTCTTTCCCAGAAATGCTGCTACATGGCAGAGAATTGCTCGAGGGCATCTTAAAATGTTAGCTGGGAAGAGTCTCTGCTTTAAATGAACTTATTATGGCCACTCTTTCCCATTCGGCTTGTTTTCTACTCAGGTCCCCACAAGCAAATTGATTTTTAAAGTTCTTGCTATGCCACTGATGCTGCAAAGGGTTGAGCTCACGCTTAACTTGAGTGCTGTGCCCCGTCCTGCTGAATCCGGGGAGAAGGGAACAATTTTGGGGCAGCAGCTGGGTTTTCCTCCACCCTGCCCGTGTTTAGACAAGGGACATTTGGGGTGGAAAAAGATCATCCAATCCAACTATTCCCAGCACTGCCACACGTCCCCAAGTGCCACATCCACACAGCTTTTAAATCCCTCCAGGGATGGGGGGGACTCCACCACTGCCCTGGGCAGCTGTGCCAGAGCTTTACAACTCTTTCCATGAAGAATTTTCCCAATCTAAACCACCCCTGGTACAACTGGAGGCTGTTTCCCCCTGTTGTATCCCTTGTTACGGGGGATTTCCAGGCTGCCCAGTCACGGATCTGGCCCCGGATTCCTGGTTTTGGTGGAGGGCTGGGGTTTTTGCAGAGCCTGCTGCTGTCATCAGAATGCAAATCACAGCTGGCCAGGGCCACGCTGCTCATGTTAATTCCTCGGGACTCGCCTCTCACGCGCTCTTCCCACCTTCCCTGGGAAGTGCAGCGCTGTAGTCAGTGATTACTGCCACAGCCTGGGCGAAAATATGCAATATGCAAACCCAGTTTGTCGTTGGGAGTCAATAATTGGCACCAGGTGCATTACTTAGCATCCTGTCAGGAATCTGGCGTGTCAGCTGATGGATAACTCCGCGCTTTCTCCTGACTTTGAGCACGGTTTGCTCCCCGTGGCCGCCCTGGAACTTTGCATTTCATGGGTGGGAGAGGGCCTCGCTCCCCTCCCTGCGTCCTGGCGCTTGCTGCGCTGTCACATTTCTCATCCCAAAGTCAGGGTGTAGAGGACAAACCCATGGATTAGCCACGAGGAAAGGGACAGGGCAGGAGATACCTGTGAAGGACCAAACCTCAGCTCCTTGTCTCTTCAGCTTTTCTCCTGTTTTCCACCAATTTTAACCCATGGATCCCACGGTGAGGAGCTCCATTGGTGCCAGAGAAGCTCCTTCCAGGAGGAGGTGTTCACACTCTACACAAGGTAGCAGGATCTGGCCACATATAATTAATACAAATATGTGCATAATTTAGAGCTGCCCCAGGAAAGCCTTAAATTACATGATAACCATGCAGACACCGGCCTAGGAAGGAAAACATGGGGAGTCTCTATTAGTGAAATTAATTATATGTAAGATTGTCTTCAATAACCATGTGGGAATGATTAAGTAATCAGTCAAATAAAAGATTTAATAACAAATTCCCTATCAATTATCCATGAACACCCAGTAAAAATTAAGTAAAAATCATTTTCGATGCGTTAATTTTAACATTAGCAGCGCTGAAAGTATTGTAACTTAATTGAGTGTAATTTCTTGTAGCAAAACACACTCATATCAGCAAAATAAACAATCCAAGGAATAGCATTTCCTGAGGAAAACCAGCAGCTGGAGACACGTGGTGGCACAGGGAGGTTTGGATGAGGCCAGCTCAGATGAGAGCCAGCAGAATGTGGGAAATGGGGTTGTGGCGGCCATGCCCAGTGTGAAGGTCACAACTGTCCCTGTCCTGCTGTCCAGGCACTAAAAAGTGAAGAAAACCAACATCCCAGATCTGCCAAAAACAAGGATGAAGTAACCTGGAGGTCTGGAATAAAGTAGGCTGCCCCTAAAACCCAACCAAACACAAATGTCACATTGGAAGTCTCTAACCTGGCCTTTTCTGGAGGATTTTTTTGGTCTATCTGCACCTTGCCTGGCCTTTCTGATGATTATTCCTTTTATTTTGGGGCGGATAAATTCACTTTATCACTACTACTCCCCACTGTGTCACTGAGGATGGGAGTCAGCTCATTTATCTCAGCCTTCTAAGAGTTGGGTGTCTATTTTAGGTTTCACATCCAAGATATTTCTGTGGTTGATGGGGGGAAGGGGATATTTTAGCCACGTCTTTAAAGACGAAATTAATTGTCCTGTGGAAGTATCTCCTTCTCCTTATGCTTTAGATGACTGACTTTCACTAGAAATCGAAATTTTTGACGTTTGAGTGAAGGTCAAGGTGAAAAGAAGCGTCTGAGAGAGGGGCCCAGAGCTCTGTGGAGCCGATGAGAACATTTCTATTAACTTGAGTAGGTTTTAAACACGCTCAAGCTGCAATTTCCTAAAGGTGAAATGCTCTGGCTGTGCTAAAGGCAGAGCAATTGTGGGATGCATTAGCAATCCATCTGGCCCAACACCTGGCTGATAGCTGGGGTGAATCCCTGGCAGCGCCCAAGGCCGGGTGGGATTCCAGAGCCTGGAGCAACCTGGGAGAGCGGAAGGTGGAAATAGATGAGTTTGGGGTCCCTCTCAACCCAAACCATTCCATGATTCCGTGAATACAAGGACGGGGAGGCTTTCCTTGTCTGTTTTCCCATCTCCAAAAGTCTGCATCTCCTGGACTTCCTGAACCAGAGTCGTGTTTAACGGCCTGTGAAGGACCAAACACATTGAAAAAAAAAAAGTGTCCAGAGGCAAGGAAAACAACCCAGAGCAGCCAGAGTGTTTTGTTTGGCCTACACCGCATCTGGTTTTCCCCCCATAGAAACATTAAAATGGTGGGATTTGATCTAAGCATTCCTGTGCAACTAAGAAGGAGCAACTTTCTGTGAGGTCCTTTGCAATAAGACCCCATCAAACCAGCTCGCAGATGCTGTGAGGGTTAGATTTTATTCCTAGATAACCAGGGAATGTGTAGAAACAATTGGGAGTGAAAGATTTGACTTTCCAAATGAGAAAATAAATTGCTTTTTTAAAAAAATGTGCTTACTGGGGACAAAGAAAGAAAATAATAATAAAATAAAAAATCCCCCTTTTTTTTCAGATTTGAGCAATCTTGCAATAATTCTGTAATAGTTCTTTCTGTGTTTCTCATAAACCCACAGTTTTCTTTGGATGCAGGATACAGCTGGGTGAAAAAAAGGGCATGTAATGAATATGTTTTTGTGTTGTTACCACAGTGTTTGCTCCCACATCAGGGTTCTGCACACCCTGGTTTTCCAAAACCAAACTGAAAACTCCGTCCATTCCTCTCACAGCAAATACTAATTAGAAAGGAATTGGCATCTACTTGGACTTGCAAAACGTTATTTATTTGCAATATTCTACGGGCAGCGGCTCACATGGTAATTGTGCTTCTGAGCAATGGTTAATTAGTCCAAATTCTGGAGTTATATTCATGTTCTACTGAGCGGCTTGGAGGGCTTGAATCTAGACAGGGCTGGAATATTTTCAGCGAGGGTTTCTGGTGAAAAATAATGGGGGGTTTCTTTTTCTTTTTATCAAAATCTGAGAAATAACCTGCCAAACCAATCATTCCCTCCCAGGAGCCTTGCAGAAGGCCTGGATGTTAATTGCATTTAACCTAGAACAGCAGAGCAGGTTTTTTTGGTTGGTTTTTTTTTTTTTCTTTATACAATAACTAATATGTAAACTACTGTTGCACTTTGAAATTACTTTCACTTAAATTCTATTATTGGAGCTCCGCAGTGGAAGATATCCAGGGTCCATTTCATTAAAAAATACTAATTACACTGGAAGCGTGCAACGAACCCGCCAATCTTCCTGGAATGACTGGAAAATGAGCATTCCAGAGATACAGCACACTTATTTGTCCTGGCATCCCTGGGAAAGGCTTCTACAAGGATGCAGGGGAGGCCAGAAATGAAATTCTGATTGGTAATGAAGGGGCACTGCTTTTTTTTTTTCCTCCCCCCCCATAATTGCAGGAATTTACATGGATTGGCTGACAGCTAAGGCAGTGGAAATATCTCCCTTATAATTTCCACTGATAAAATAAGAAAAAAAAAACATGGGAGAAAAGGCAGCTCTGCCACGCCAGACCAGAACATGCTGTGACACGCTAATATTCCTTATATTTATTTGTACAGACAACCTGGAAACTCCATAAATTTTCTGGGGGGAGCCTCACAATAAAAATAAACCTTGTGGAACAAAAACACAAACTGGCAAGCTGATCATAGGGCAGATTGGAGGATAACAACAACCGTGTAATATTCCTGTAGGACACAGCCACATCCCTCTGCTTTGGGAAACCAGTTTGGGAAACCCAAAAGCATCCATCAGCAGCAGTGCCTGGGAGGCAGGACTGGGAAGGATAAAGGGTTTTACTGGGTTTTGCTGGTCCATCCTCAGAAATTCCCATTTTTTGACCTCTGATTTGGTGGGTTTGGGGCTTTTTGGAGAGTGAGGAGCACTGGCTGTGTTGTATCCCACGGGAAATGGTGATGGCTGAGCTGGGCTGGGTGCGGCTTTGGTGGCCACCAGGCAGTTTTTGCCTGAAATCCCATTCTTTCTGGGGGAGCTGCTCTGCTCACAGGGATTTCTCCCAGTTCTTTGGAAATGATTTGTTTAATTAGTGATGGGGTGAGTCCAGTCCTTACCAACACTGAAATGCTTGGGATTGGAGCTCTGGGATGGCGGGGAAATGCACCAATTACACTAAAATTAACGAATGTGTTACAATTAAGTAGTAATTTTTAATGTATTTTGTTAGCTACTTTTGACTGTTCTGCTCATGCCTCTGCTGGAGCAGGATAAGGGTAGTTTGCAACCTGCCTAAAAGTTTTCGAGTGACATTGGACTTTGTGTCACCAGTGTACAAATTCTCCTGTCAGCTGCTGGGCCCTTGGCCAGGGTTTTGGAAGGTCCCTGGAAGTTTCAAATCCTGAGTGGCAGTTGCACTACCCATGGCAAACACACCCTCACAGGTTTGGGATATATTCCTTGTTTCCATGTAAAAATCCAGTACTTTTTTTTTTTTGTCTGCCAAGGAATCCCAGAATTCCAGAATGGGCCAGGCTGGAAGGTACCCCAGGAGGTCGTCTGGTCCAGCCCCCCTGCTTCAGAAATATGATTATGGGAATTACTGCTTCCCTGGTCCCTGGGACAAGTTTTCCAGGGGTTTTATACCGCCAAAAGCAATTTCTCTCTCTCTCTGTTGGAAGTGTTGGAGCCCAGAGTGGAGCTGGCCCTTTTCCAGCCTGGGAAAAGAGGAAGAGCAAGGCTGAGGATGACAGAATTGGGAAGTCCAGGCCCAAGGTGAGCCAGGGTTTAAAACCTTCAGCCTGGCTTGCTGTGCCATCCCCTCCCTGCCAGAAGCCACGGCAGGAGTGAGAATAATGCTCACTTCTTCCGTCTCACACGTTTCTGCATCCATGAATTTGACATCAGAGCAATTCCAGGCCTTTGTTCCCCCCGTTGGGAGAGTGAAAAATAAACACTTAGCACAAGGAGCAAACCCATGGACATGCAGAGGTTCTGGTCCTCGAGTTAAGGCCATTAAAACATTGCAAAAACACTCGTGACACACGGGTTTGTATTTCACTATCAAAGTGATTTCCTGCCAAAAATGTGAGACCTTTAGGACTTGTTGGTACTAAAAGTGCAGCTGACCTTGTTCTGTACCAAAATAATCCCTGATTCCATAATCCATCTTGTCTAAACAGTTTTGTTTTGCCCCGGATGTACAAAATCAGGGAATTCTGGGGTGGGATTGTGCCTTGCAGGAGCCCATGGCCATCCTGGATGGGAAGGAGGACAGGAAAATGGGACACAGGTGAGAAATGTTCAGTGTGGAGTGATGGAGTTTGGGTTTGGCTCTGTGACGGGAGATGGGATGGGCTCTTGTTGTCATGAGTGTCCCTCAGGCACCGTGAAAGAGGAAACAAAAATTCAAAATAGAAATTAAAAATTGAGAATAAAAATTTGCAATTTCTATTCACTACCTCCTGGTGCTTCTGTGGAAAAGAACAGACTAAACTCCACTTGTAGCAGGAAATAAATTTGCTGCAAGAAGGGATACTCGGATGGAAGGATTTTTATGTGCTCTGTAAGACTGGGATAAAGAAGAGTCCATGTCCTCCACACTACTGAAATTAATAAAATAAAATAAAATAATAATAATAATGGTAATAATAGCAATCAGATTTGCTGGTCTAAATTCAGAAAAATATAGGATTTTTAACTTTTCCAACCTTCCTCTTGCCAAGGCAGATAAAACAATTCCTATTTCATTGCCTAGGCAAAACTTACCTGGACAAGGAAAGATACAGAAAAAATATTTTGTTAGGAGACCCTATTTTGTGAAATCTCTGTCGATTATTCGAACAACTCCTCAGTGTATTCCGCACTCTCTCAGCTCCATCTAAATAATCTGAATGTCCTAATCCATTGATTTGTGCATTACGCTCATAAAGACATTACATTTGAACTTGATATGAAATAAAAGGCTCTGGACAGTCAATACTCTTCAAGCAGGCACTTCAAAGATTTTATAGGAGGGTCGCTGACCTGTACCCTGAGGTTGGCCCTCAGCTGTCCAGGGAGAGCCCTCCCCACGCTGGGGCTCTGAACCTGCCCTCTCCCTCTTTCCCAAAGCACCACACCAAGCAATAACTTATTACAAGCCCGTGTTTCCAGTTGTGCATACAAGGAAAAACATCCAAACAGCGCAGCTGAAAAGAATCCCCTTCAGGGATGAGGTTCTGTTTTATTGTTTCTCTTACCAGGTGCACAGTGCTCAATATTCGGAGCGATTGCTCTCCGTGTACGGCTTGAGCTTTGCCCGGCTCGTGCTCTCAGCAAGTGAGGAGCCCCTTCTGGCCCACATTTCTCAGGAATTTAGCTCAAAACTGGACATAGATTTTATGTTTCAGGGGGGACAGAAGTGAAAAACAATTCACCCGTCGGCCTTTTTGAGCTGTCCCCAAGTTTGATTTAAAACTCCAGAGCTTTGGGGTGTTATTTTTGAATCCAAACCTGTCCTCACCAAGTGTCACCCTGGGCTTGGTTGGGAGCATCTCTGATCTTCTGCCTGCCCAAAACCCTTCAGGGGGAGTTTCTGCCACTCGCTGTGGCCCCAGCCTGGAGGGGGCTGAGCTAGACGTCCAAATTCTTCATTTCGAGGCTCTTTGGTGAGAGAAAAAAAATTCCGTCTGTGAAATTTAGGTAGGTCAGACCGATCGAAATGCGGATTCGGCTGTGGAATTACCAAAAATGTTCATCAAAAAGATGCAAGACCAAAATGTTCTGTGTGCCCCAAGCACATCCCTGCCCTGTGAGCTCGGTGAGACATTTGTGCACGGCCAAAATTTCGGGGCACCGCCGAGACAAAGGAGTTTATTCGTAATCAGAATTCCCTTCATGAGGAGGGTGATTTATGGACATTTCTAAAAGCAGAAGGACTCGGTGCCATTATTTAGAAGGCTGGGCTGCTCGGAGTTATTTATAAATACCAATACAAGAGAAACAGTTTCTAACTTGAGGCAGAAAGATCCAATTCATCATGGAATTCAGCGGGAAGAGGACGGCTAGGCAGGGAGCGGCAGCAGAGGGAGAGAATCCTGATGCAGAGTCGAACCTGCACAGAACAAGTGTCTCTCTCCCCTTCAGAAATCAAACTGCAAAATGTAAAATAAGTAGAAATAAAGACCAAATGGTCCCAAAACCTTTTTTTTAATTTATTTTTTTTCCCCCCTGGTCAGACCATGTGAAAAAAAAAACCCTAAAACTCACAATGGAGCAACTTCCATTTTAGATCAGTTTCTCCTCCTCTCGCATGGTCTATTTATTTTTATTGGTTTGTTTCTCATTAAATCCTTCAATTACTCTGCAGTGTAAAATGGTGAAATTATTGGCATGTGCCACTTTCATCATGTATTTGAGTTTGCTTATTACACTTGCAGAAAATGCTTGAATGGTATTAGGCTCTGCTGTGGATTGAGACAGAGTTAATAAATATTATTTGGTGTTTTTTCCCTGAGAAGCACTGCTTTTCTTGATTGTTTTTTACAGTTGGATTGGGAATATTGATTTATTCACCACTGTTACAATAATTGTATACAAGGAACAAAAAATGCAGAGGTAACATTTCATCAGCTCAAACAGATTAATTAGTTGTAGTAGATTAGGCACAGTGTTACACAGAAAGATTTGCATTTAGAGGAAGAAAAAAGTTCTTTTTTTAATCTTAAAAAAGGCAAGAGAATTTAATAGAGATGTGATACACTGAGCTGCTTGGCTTATTATTCAATCAGTGCTTCCAAATGAGTATTAAAGGGCAACTTTAAATATTAACTCTTCTTTCTAAAATAAAAATAATGCGGAATTGTTGAATGCGGGGTGGGGGGTTAGCCCTGCTCACCACACTCTTAAAAGAAAAGTTAACTTGGTTTGGCACATTAAATTTAGAATTCTGTAGGAATTATAAGTCAAGGCATAACAGAAGTAGAGACATTTAAAAATCAAAATTTTCTTTCTGGTATTCTGGCTGCACAGAAGCGAAAATGTTCCTTATATTTTTCTCTTTGTGTCCAGAATTAAGGTGAGCTCCAATGCAGAAGGTAAATATGACTGTCTTTTGTGCGAGGTTGGCTTGGCCGTGCCACTGAAAATTATTCATTAAAGGTTATGAGGCATTAACAAGAGTTTAAAAAGTGTCCTGGTTGTTCCCTATTTGACCCCTTTCTGCAGGGAATTGAAATTTCCCACTGCTCTGGACCACTGACACCACGAGGGTAATTAAGCAATTTCCCTCAAGGTTTCAAGTTTTAACATCTCTCAGTACTGAAATAGAGAAGAGAAACATTTTTTATCACTCTCCCATTCTATAGAAATCTACAGAGAGCGACACACCGGGCCTTGCCTGACATGCTGATTTTCCTTTTAAACCATCTGTTAAATCATCCTGGCTTGCAACATATTAGACATTATAAATGCCCCTAATTTTTCAAAGCAGTGCACAAGGATTCAGCTGCTTGGCTTTCAGCGGATGCCGCGCCATCCCACCCCAGCCACTGAGAGACATTAAACATCCACAGCTCGGAAAATGCTGCTTTTTTGTCAGCCTGGCGGTGCACAGCATCTTTCAATCTGGCTTAAAGGGCCACTGGAGGGATGCTCCAGCGGTGCGGGATCCTGGGGAGAGGCACAGAGCTGTCGCAGTCCCCTCCGATCCCCTCCTGGTCCCTCCTCACAGCTCCAGTGCCCACCCAGACTGGGGACGAGGTTGTCCCACTGTCCAGCAGCGATCCCGGCTGAGCAGCTGCTCTGGGGCCGGGCACAGAGAATTCCAGGTCTTTGGGGAGCACCCTGGGGCTTGTTCATCCCGCTGTAGGAGGAGAAGCAAAATCTGCTCAATGGTGTTTGCGGCGGCGCCTGGGGGCGTGGAGGAGCCCCCCGGGATGGAGCTGGGCTGGGGGAGGGCTGTCCCCAGGGCTGGGTGGCTTTCCCATGGATTGCGCAGGAGTTACGGTGTGGAGCGGTGTGGAGAGGATGCTCAGGGCACCCCGTGTCCCCAAACGCCAGGAGCAGGAGCTCAATGCCAGCCCTTCCCACCCTGGTCCATTTATCCTAATTCTCCTCCCGGCGCTTCGGGGCTTTTTTCCCCCAATAAATTCATCTGCCGCGTGAATTATAACTCTCTGATTTACCACTGGCTGGGAAGGAGGGGAGAGCTGCCCCTGGATGTGGTGGGAAGCAGGTGGGATCTGCCCTGGGATCCGTCCTTCCCTGCCACCGGGTGCTGCTCCCTAATGCAGCGCTGCTGCTTAATCGTGAGAAGTGGTACAACCTTGGGTCACAAATTAAAGGCCTTGTCAATACTGGGAGACATTAAAAAAAGAAAAAAAAAGGTTAAGGAAGGTTAGACTTGAGCCATAAAACCTCTGGCAGCACTCCCCTCGGTCCGCACTGTTTTTCTGAAGGGAAATGTGGAAGATCATTATGAAACCACACATGCTGATTTCTTTGCAAAACACCCTCAAGGATCCCGACGAAGAATTGATAACATGATTCCAATGAAGTCCAGCTCAGAAAAAGATCAAATCCATTGTTTGTGAGGCTGCTCGGGCTGCCCTGGGCTCTGGCGAGGCACTGGGAGGCTTTGGCAGGCTCTGACATGAGAAAGGAAAATCTCCTTGATGCCGAGCTGCAGCAGGGGATGCTGCGCTTCTGAAAGAGCAGAAATCACGGAACGAGGCGAGTTTGAAAGGCTACGATCACTTCACATAGGAGGGCAGGGCTGGATGGGATTTGGGGCAGGAATTGTTCCCTGGCAGGGTGGGCAGGCCCTGGCACAGGGTGCCCAGAGCAGCCGTGGCTGCCCCTGGATCCCTGGCAGTGCCCAAGGCCAGGCTGGACACTGGGGCTGGAGCAGCCTGGGACAGTGGGAGGTGTCCCTGCCATGGCAGGGGGGCACTGGGAGGGATTTAAGGTCTTTTCCAACCCAAACCAGTCTTGGATTCAGTGAACACACACACTGGGTGTTCCCGGGTATGAATTTTATTATTTACCAAAGTGCCAGGATGGACTGACCTGATTTTGTCCCTAATTTGTAGCCACAGACCCTGGGCATGAGCTCCTTGGTGCAGAATTTGGGGAATTCTGTAGCAAACCGTCCTCTCCCCCTCCTCCACATGATGGATTTATAAACTTCCAGCAAAATTTTGCTCCATCCTGCTGTATTTAACCTTCAGATGTGCCTTTCTGGCAGACAAGGAACAAAATATTCCAGCTGCTATGAAAGATAATCATTAAGGTGATCTAACTCCAAAGATCAATAATATCTCTCCAGGACTCTTCAAGGGTTTCAGTGATATCTTCTCTCTCATTAAAAATCATATTAAAAGATGTTCAGGTAAAGGGGGATTTGATAATTTCTCCAACATTGTGGAAAAAGTTTTATGAAACATTTGCTCATCTGAAAAATACTTGAGTGAAATAACTTAATAAAAATGAACTGGTTAATATGTATTTATTATACTTAGGCAGTCTTTGAGAATATCACTAATTATATTATAATTATATTATAATACTAATTATAGTAATTAGGGAATGACTTTCCTTTTAAAGATTACAGGAGACAGATACACTCATTTACTGAAAAATAAAAAATCATTGTTTAACATACATATTCAATTAAATTTGCATTTTAATTAATTTTACTTGACCAAAACAGCAACAAACTGGAGTTGGGAAGGAGCATCCATGGTGGTCATTCCCTACCTGACCCACACTGGGTTTATTTACATTAAATAAATAAATGGTTTATATTAAACACAGCTGAGGTCGGGGATGGGGATGGGGACCTCTCCTGATATGCAGCAATTCTCTCAGGGAATCCTAGGATGATTTGGTTGGAAAAGACCTTAAATCCCATCCCACCCCTGCCATGGCAGGGACACCTCCCACTGTCCCAGGCTGCTCCAGCCCCAGTGTCCAACCTGGCCTTGGGCACTGCCAGGGATCCAGGGGCAACCACAGCTGCTCTGGGAATTTTTTCACTCCTATATAATTTTTATTCTCAGGTCTCTCACCCTTTGCCTTCTCAGCTCAGCTTGGTTGACCCAAGAAGAGTTTGATTTTTGATTAAAATAAATAGAAATTTAAGATAGGGATGAGGAAAGATAGAGGTGCTCCAAGAGAACAGGGAGAGCCAAATCCTGCAGCCAAGATTTGCCTTGCACTTAAAAAACCTCTGCCACAACAATTTCTACTCCTCTTTTAGCCTGATAGCTCTATTTGGGCACTGCTGAAAAACAGTTAAAATATAAATATTATGGAGAGAAAGGAGTCTATGGCTCTGAAACCCTCAGTGAGCAGATTTGCTGTAGAAATCAATGACATTTTTACCTAATCACTTTTCAAACAAAGCTACGTTTTTGATTAAATCCTGTGCACGGCCACACGGCTCTCACTGCTTTTCAAGCTAATCAAGTGTTACACTTCAGACAGAGGAAAATATTGTATTTCATTTCTACACCTCCTTTGTCCATGACAAGGCTATAAAATTTCTGCTTTTTCAGCCTTACAACTCTTGCAGCTTTCGGGTCCTTTTGCACCTGTGAAGGTGTTTACTCAGCTATGAACACAATTATGACATGCAATAACAGTTGCCTTTCAAACAAGCATCTGGAAAACCAGGGGTAGTGTGGATTCAGACAGTGGCAGAATTTGGGAAGACTGCTAATGATAAGAACTCACATTTCTTTCCCTGAGCAAGAAATCACACGCAGAAAAAAAATAAAACAAAAAAACCCACAAAAAACCCCAGCCCACAAACCAAACAAAACCAAAACAAAACAAAACAAAAAAACCCAAGAAAAAATACCCACAAGAAAACCCAAACAAACAAAAAACCCCACCCCCCAAAAAGCAAAAAACCCCCAAAACCCACAAAACCAAAAAAAAATCCCAGAAACAGACAAACAACCCCCCCAAAAAACCAAACAAAAAAGAAGACAAACTGTTTAACGCTGATGACTCTAAAGAAACTTAAATATAAACCCAAACCTTCCATGTGAATACTCTTCATTTTAATTTATTAACACTGTTTCCTCCTGGTAAATCACACAGTGACTGATATTCCTATAAAAACTTTATTTATAACAGAACTGTACCTGTGCCAGATTAACGCGTTCATCCTCCTGTTCCATCAAAGACAAAATTCATCAAGGAGCATGGTTTGCACCGAAAATATTCAGGGAATCCATCAGATGGAATTTGGGCAGTTTTAGCTTATCTCAGGTACTTAAGTGTCCACAATGTTTGGGAGCACATTCCTGGCCATTCACTGGGCCTTTCATCCCACACATGTGGGCTCGACATTTCTGAGCCTGAATTTCAGCTCGCTGACCATTGCTGGCTCCTTTCCCAAGGGAAAGCTGCCAACAGTTTCTCTTTCCAAAACATCTCTCTGCGTGTCTCAGCACAGGCTCAGCAAACAGTGTTCCCTTTGCCAGAACAACTGTCCCAGGGGTTGTTTCCTATTCCTGACCCAATGGAGAGCAGTGTCAGTGCCATGGAGCAATAACAGACCTTTTTACACAGCGTGTTCTAAAAGAAACTGTTGGGATTGTAAATAAAGCCTCGTTCCCTTCTGACAGCTCCATGGAGTCAATCCATTTCCTGTCCTACCATGACACCCCAGAAACCTTATCCTGGAGAGAAGTAGGGACGGGACAAACTGTCTCACCATGAGGAGCAACAGGAACAGGGCTGAGGTCTGCTCGCTCCTCCAGGAAGCTCCTGGGAACTCCCACGGGAAAAGGTGACCCTCCAGACTTCCTCCCTGCACCAAATGGGGTGTCAGCCTCTGCCCAAGGTGACCCTCTGCACCTCTCCCGTTTTTTTCTGGTTGGAAAAAAGGAAAAAAACAATGTTAAGGTGGCTGCCATGAGACGGTTGTCTCTCTAATAAAGCAGTAAATAGCCACAGTATTCAGCAGATTTCTTGTTGTAGCTGTTGTTTTTCATTTGGAGATTGGATAAAAGGAGGAAAAGGAGATGTGGGAAGAAAACCTGCAAATTGGGATGTGGGTGCTTCAAAAAAGAGCCACAGATGCCCTTCAAACCCACCCCTGCTCCTGGTGTTGTACAGACAGATTCAGGGAAATACCTTGTCCGCCCATGTCAAGAGCAGCAGGAATTTGTCTCCAGTTTCTATCCCTGCTGTGGAGCTGATGGGACACAGTTGCTGCTCCCAAGGACAGGTAAAAATCACCAAAATCCGGAACTGAGCAAATTTTCCTCTGTCCTGAACATTCGGGGCTGGGCTGGACCCTGAGACAGCAGCACACAGCGTGAGACCCCCCTGAGCATCTGAGGGAGAACTGAATTCCTTCCAAGTACCCAGGGAAAAATGGAGGAAAACATGAAATTTCCAAGTAATTAAAAAGAGAAGAGGAAGAGACATTGGCTCACAAAGCGACCGTGAAGACGATTTAAAAACCTAGGCAGGAGTTTTGCCCAGCTGTGTGGGATAAAACTGTAAGTTCAGCAGAACAGAGCAAAGCTGATCTGGAATAGTTTTAAATGTCTTTTCCCTCATAACTAGATTATTCAGTACAATGTCATTTGCTGCCACTGACATTTTCTTTAAAGTCATAAAGGCCTACATAGTAATAAAAGGGCTCAGAATAAAATTAGGAATATCATGTATAAATTATCTTTAACCTTAGCTTCATTTGGACTGTGACTTTTTAGACCTGATCAATTTTCATGAAACTATCCACATAAAACTGTGAAAAAATATTTGATCCTTGGCTCTCATAAAGCTCCTGTAACAAGCCTGGTACTTTCTTGATACTTAATAGTGATGTTGGTGCCTGTCTCTGTGGGCAATTCTATAAAACCAGGGATAATGTCTGAGGTTTAATGCAATTTCTTGAAGCATTGTTGTGGAAAACATCTACCCAGCTACATACATTTTGTGTTATTTGTGCATAGCACACATTTAACCAATTGCCATCTAGTTTCAAAAAAGGAACAGACAACTTTTGGTGGGTTTTTATCCCCTCCCCCTTTACAAAGGACAAGTTGTTGTGAGATTTTTAAGGCAAATTTTTCAGCACAGCCCCTCTAATAATGTGGAAATTGTGGAAGTATCCTTGTGTGCTCTGCAAATGGGAAGGATATTGAATCCTGCAGTGTCTGATATTTTACCCAAAAAGTTTCATGCTCACATTGAACACCTTTTAAACAATTCAGAAAATGATATTGTGCCCTCCAGGGGTACCTGGAGAAGAGGTGGGGGCAGCTTTGAACAATGTTTGCCCTCTCCCTGATGGCGAATCACTCCCCAAAATATCCTGGCAGCCAAAAGCAGTGGCGGTGGCTGAGCGGGGTTGATCATGACCAAAGGAAACAATAAAATCCACACTTCTGATCGAGCCTGTGTTTCAACCAGAAGCGAAGTGGAAAGTGCCCGGCGGCTCCTGCGTGCCCTGGTGTCGGCCAGGTGAGGGCTGCAGGTGGGACGCTCCAGGGGAAGAGCAGGCAAGCCCCGATGTCTCTGACCTCCCGCCAGCTATTAAGGAATTGCAAGGATATAAAAGGGTGGCACCAGCCGGAGGAGGTGCTGGCCATGGTTGGCTGCTCATCCATGCCCAGGTGAGCACTTGCCCGGGGGAGGATCGGGGCGCCTGCAGGAATATCAGGACTCCCTCGCCTGGCTGGGATGAAAAGCTGTTGGGCTGGTATCCATCCCAAAATTGCCACAACTCCACGGACCTTCCACAGCACAGATCCGAAAAAATCAGGTTTACTCCTGGGGAAATCAAAGTTGCTTTCAACTTTGTGTCTGAGGGTGCGGGCGGGTAAAAATGCTCTTTCCAAGGGAAGTCCCGCATTGGTGTCCTCCTCATCCTGGTGCTTTCTGCTCTCTGGTTGTCACTTTAACACCGACGCCTGTGTTTTGTTCTGTTCTGAAATTAGAATGAATCGAGAGCTGGATTTTGAGGTGTCCAGGTTAACCTTTCCTCACATGTCCCATATTTTATGTACTAATAGAAATTCCTGTGAGTGGTGTATTTGGAGAGCCTGACAGCAGGATGAAAGCCAACTGCTCAGCACTGCTGTTTGTTTCCTGGAAAAGGGATTTCTGAGAGAGAGAGGGAACGGCAGAGAGAGGAAATTAATTTCATCTATTTCAAGGCAGCAAGTGACAATCACATGTGGTTTTTAAATCTCCTGGAGGTCATACTTCACCATGTATCCCTGCTCGGGGCAAGGCACAGTGGTGTGGCTGATTTTGGCTGAGAGACTGATTTTGGCTGGAGCCACTGCCCTCTCTGACACCAGCTCCTGTGTGGTCATGGCAAAGCCTCTGATCCTGCCTGGATTCCGCCTGGGATGTGCAGCAGCACAGCTGGGCACAGCTGGGCTCATCAATGATGGCAAAATGCTCCAGTACTGTCACAGAATTCCTGAAGGGTTTGGGCTGGAGGTGACCTTAAAGCTGATCCCATCCCACCCCTGCCATGGCAGGGACACCTCCCACTGCCCCAGGCTGCTCCAGCCCCAGTGTCCAACCTGGCCTTGGGCACTGCCAGGGATCCAGGGGCAGCCACAGCTGCTCTGGGCACCCTGTGCCAGGGCCTGTCCACCCTGCAGGGAACAATTCCTGCCCCAGATCCCATCTAAACCTACCCAATTTCACTTTAAATCTATTTCCCCTTGTCCTGTCACCCCATCCCTTGTCCATAGTCTGTCTCCATCTTTCCTGCAGCTCCTTCAGGCACTGGGAGGCCACACTGAGGTCACCCCAAAGTTTCTCCTCTCCAGGAGGAGCAATGCCAGCTCTGCCAGCCTTTCCTCCCAGCAGAGCTGCTCCATCCTCTGCTCACCCTGGTGCCTGCTCTGGGCTCTCTCCGGCAGCTCCACGTCCCTCCTGGGGTGAAGGCAAGCTCCTCTCCGTGTATGAAATCCTCTGTTCCTCACCAGCCCGCAGACAGCTCAGCTTTTCTACAATGGACAGGAAATGAGTTTTTCTGCCCACTGCTAATTAACAAAGAGCAAAGCAGCTCCACAACAACTGCTCTGCCTTGCTGTGGGCAGGAGCCGGTTCATCCCATCCTCTCAGATGAACGAGGAGGTTTCCCTGGTAGTCTGGAGCCCCCTAAATCACTGCTGTATTTCATGGCAGCCCTTCAGCACGAGATGGAGTGGGTGAACATATGTTTACATTGCTGATAGCTTTGAACTATAAGTTCTGCTGCATATTAATGGCGTATTTATGCATGGTAATTTAGTGTGCACGAGTCATTTATCTAATAAAATGTTAATTACTAGTTACTAGGTATATTTATTTACAAATTGCCCTGGAACTTACAATGGAAATTTTATCCTCTGGTCTCTTTTCAAGGAGAGGTTCTCCAGATCTTCTTAATGCAATCTTTTCCATGAAAAGTAGAATTTCTTGATGCTGGATGTGCTCTGTTGTACGCTGAGCCATGATGCAGCAGATCTGCATCCCAAAACACAATGTGAGTAACTCTAAAGAACAAAAATCTTCCCACAGGGTCTGATCATTCAAAACAGGTTAAGGGATCATGTCTGAAACAAAAGAGGGAATCTGAAATGGGGAGTTTACAGTCTCTGATTGGTTTCTTATCATTCTGTGATAATGGGAATCAGACACCCATCTTCCTAAAGGCCTTTATGGGATCTATTGTGGGTTTATGGCATGGGGGGGTCGGAATTAAACAGCTCAGACCCCAAGGCCTGCCTGTCCTATGTTTAATGGGAATCCTGCTGGGGAGGGCATGTCTGGGAGAGAGATTTGGAGAGAGGCAGGAGGTGTGAGAGGGGGGGTGTGAGGGAGCTGTGGATCCCTATCCCCCAGCCCACTTTTCCATCCTGTGACGCCGCTCTGGCTCCGAGGTGCGGCAGAGATGAGGATTTAGGATTTCCCGCTTTCCATGGACCGCTCAAATTTACGGCCCCGTTTTCCCATGGATGCTCTATTGTCCTGCCAAGTGGAGGACCACAGGGGTCCTTGCTCCAAAGTAGCAACCTTTTTTAGTTTTCCCAGCTGAAAATGAGCCCCTGACCAAAGGAAACCCTCCTATCTGGGGGGGGAATACATCAAGAAGAATCATGAGCATCTCTAAATATTGCAATGCAGATGCGTATTTTTAAGAAAATCCGGCATCAGAGTAGCAGAATTATGGCAGCAGGATGAAATCTTTCATGTTTTATGGTATTGGTCCAGCAGCATTATAACCTCACCCTCTCCAGAAGGCTTTAAATCCTCATATTTATAATATGTTGATGCAATTTTAGTTTTCTGTCGGACAGCAGATCTTAACAGTTATGGCAAAGCTCCTCTTTGCTTTTTGCACTCATATTTACAGAGATTGAACTCGCAAACTGGTCAGCACTTAAACAATCTTGTTGGCTGGGTAATAAGAAGTTTCAGCCCAGTGAAAAAGTGCCTTGGCACGTCTAACATATTTTATTATTTCCCTTCTCATCATAGCTTGGTGTTTCTCAAAGTAGAACCACAGGAGCTGATGGAGCTGTCTCTAGAAATGTAATATTTGGTCATTTGTGAATAATTTTTATTTTTTTATTCTCTTTTCTAATAGTTTTTTTGCTTTGCAGCTGGTGCCACCTTTAGCAAATCAGGGTCAGGTTGGACAGGGCTTGGAGCAACCTGTTCTAGTGGGAGGTGACCCTGCAAATGGCAGGGGTAGAACTGGATGAGCTTTAAGGCCCCTTCCAACAGAAACCATTCCATGATTCCATGATTCTGTGCCTGTTAATGTGCACCCAGGGCCTTGTGAAAACACTGTGGGAGAAAGTCTCTCCATGGTAGTTTGGATGGAGATCGGTGCGGCAGCAAGAGCCAAGCGCTGCCCCAGGTTGGGCGAGCCTTTGATTCCCGGCGCAGTCCCGGGCGGGATGCTGGCACAGCTCTGGCATGCCCTGAGCAATCGGAGTTTTTACACAGTGGGGAGGGCGCCTGGCACCTTTTGGGATGCGCGGGGAGCAGTTGTGCGCTTTCCAAACACTTCTGAGCAGCAAAGAGAATCGAGCAGGAAAAGGGTTTTCTGGAGGCGGCGAAAATTATGCATGAACACATCAGCCTGGCCGGCAAACTTTATGATGTTCAAAAGGGCCCAGCCTGTTGAATTTCATAAGTTGTCTCCATTCAGAGTAAATATTTTATGTATGCACATCCATATGAGGCATCTAAAATTTTGGGGAAGGGAAAGATTTGCGCCTGAACTAAAATAGTTGTTTCTGTTTGGTCTTGCTCCTTGGATATTGAGGGAAGAGCTGTGCTCTAAGGAAAGGCCCAGTTTGCATGAAAACTCTCCCAGCACATCCCATATTCTGGCTGGCTGCTCCCTGCCTGTTGTAGACCATCACTGTGATCTTGGTATCCTAAAAAAAAAAAAAGGGGAAAAAAAAAATGATGCAGAAGCCTGAGCCTCCACATTTTCCTTGAGCACAGACAGGATTTCAGAAATTAGAGTGTCCTCTCTGGGCTTCAGATGGAGTAGAGGGTAAAAGATTTCAAAGGCAGTTTTAATGAAAGAGAAATACTGAAAGGAAGAACACAGGGAGCAGTGACACTATAGTTCTGCTAAATTTTACATTTAAACTAAGAGGCTAATCATAATTTATTCTGTCAAAGAAATGACCTATATGTAAAGAAGACAAAATACGACTTGATGATTAAAGACTGGAAGAAATATCCTCTATAGTTATGTCAGTGCTGCGTGCTACTGTATACGTAATCTAAAGCAGTGTTTGAAATTTCTCCTAATTATATTTGGAACCCGGACCACGAGGTCCTTGGGGAAATGTTGAGCGTGTTGCGGGGATGTGGCAGCTTCCCTGCACTGCCACTTCTGATGGCACATCTGAGTTAAAGCTTTTTTAAACGCTTTCAGCCCTGGGAAGTGGCGAGGGCTGGGTGAGGGAGGGTTTCTTGCAGGTGACTGGGAAACGTGCCCAGCAATATCCTGGTGGAGGACCAGAGGCTGCTGGCAGCGGGAGATTCCTTTCTATTGCTCAAAAAAAGTCGTTTCTCTAAAGAGTCCGGGGCGGATTTCTTTATTTTTCTATTTATAGTCATGCTGCTTGGCAGATAATTTTGTTGTGGTGGCCTCAGGGCGGTAGAAAAGTGCAGTTCTTGGTTTGATCTCAGCTCAAGCAGAGCACCACGGATTGTGGTGTTCAGGTGGAGGGGTCTTGGCACTCAACCACCATGTCCCAGAGCAGGGGGCTCCATTTAGGGTATTTGTAGCTTAATGAAGAGACACGATGTTCAAATACCTGCAAAGCCTTCCAGAAGCTGGGGGACATCCTGATTAGGCAGAGATGAAACGGGGAAAATTCCCTCTTTGGTGTCCAGAGCAGCTCCCCTTTCTGTGGCGCCACATAAATTTGCCATTTAATCCCAAAAAGAAGAAAGTCACTTGGTACTGACTCAATTTTGGTACCAAAAAGAAGAAACTCGGTTGTGTTTATGGTGGGGAAATCTGAATCAAATGAGAAAGCGCAATTAAAGCTGAACACAAACTTGGTGCGGGTGTGAAAAGTTAAATTCCATTCTACCTGAAAGGAAACAAACTTGTAACACTGAAAAATTAAAATCACTCAGAGGTGTTGCACCATCACAGATTCCTCCAAATACAGAGTGCAATATCAAATAATTTTTTTTCCTTCTAGTAATTACAACAGAAACGAAGATGATTTTGCTTTTTCCCTAAAAACAATTCAGAAGAGAATAATTTTGGTCCATTGATGTTCCTGCAGGATGATCTAATAACTTCTGTATTTAGTTTTATATTCTCTTTGTGCAGAAGATAAGGATAACAATAAATGTACCAGGAGTATAGGACCATTCTGAAAACAAAAAACCCCAAGCCCCACCAAAACCTTGCAAATAATGAAAAATGCTTTTCAAAATCTTGATGAGGTACAACAGCACATCCATGAGCAAATTCCACTTCAGACCAAAGAGAAAAGTCAACAAGAAATAAGAGTTCATAAGGAAAAAAATTGTTAAAACTTGATTTTTTTTTTTTTCTTATGGAGGTGTAGAACCCAGCTCCCTCTTTCTCTTGCTTTGGGAATGCCCAAAATTCTCTCAGGCTCTTAATCCTTGAATAGAGATTAAATATCGAAGTGGTCTCCTGCACTGAGTCCCAGAAATGTACCCGGGAAAAACAAGTTTCTTTGGAGAAGATTAACATAATTTTGTCCTGCTCTGTGAGTGCTGAATTTACTTTGAGTCCATTTCTCTTCTGGTTTTGTTGGGGTTTTTTTGGGGTTTTTTTTTGTTTTTTGTTTTTGTTTTCGTTTTTTTGGGTTTTTTTTCCGTTTATTTTGTTTTCCTTTTGTCTGAAATGGCCACTTGCTCCTCTCCAAAACTCAAACCCACAAACCCAGAACGTTCTCCTGGTAACATTCTGTATCTCACAGTTGAGATATGTAAATTGCAGGTGTTCCAAGGAGAATATAATTGTTTTACTCTATGCCAGTGGATTTCCTCTGTTTATTGGTATCAAATTTTCAGCAGGTCCATTCCTGCCTTTGGAAATCTGAAATCAACACTTAAGGCTCATTACTCAAACGAAATAATTATTTTAATTTTTTCCCATACATAATACATTAAATGTTGCATACATTTACATATCAAGGAGAATCTTGATTACAAAAAAAAAAAGATACCCATCCCCTTGTTATCATGAGATTGTTGTCGCTACAAAACCATGGGAGGTGAGCATGCAGAAGTTATGGTTGCCGAGCAACTATAACAGCACAATTTACTGCCTAAGTATTGCAGATTTAAAAAAAAAAAAATACAAAAAAAAAGCACTGGCAACATCAACAATCACCATGTTATTGCTCTTCCCCAGTAAGAGAATTATATCCTGTAATGAAAATTATTCAATATAAGGTCTGTGATATTGTATTAATTTTCTAAAATGTATTTGACTTGAATTTACTCGCAGTTTCTCAGTACTCCCTAGGATCATTATAAGATCATCACTGAAAGCCAACTATTTGAGCATTATAAAAAGATTTTGCAAAGAGGATGGAAAGCATTAAGGATTGCAAGTTATCTCCCATTTATACTGCTCCCAGATTTTAAAAGAAGGAAATCCAGCCTGCGTTGCAGGAGGCAACATGCCAGCAGAGGAAAATGGAACCCTGCTTTTCTTTTTGGGCAGTGTGGGGCTCTTGGGAATTTGGATTTTGCTTCTCTTTTCAACTGGAGACCGTATTTAGGGCACGGGACTCAGTGCTCCTGGTGCATGGAGATGAAATCCAGGTCAAGGATGGGTCTTTGCCTTGGAATTGAGATGCACCTGTCCAGCTGGACCGAGCTGGGACCACTCGTGTGGGTTTTGATAAGATTAATCGTTTTAAAATTGAATGCGATGAAATCAAATCATGTATTTAATCTGTACGGCAGGGGAAAAGCAAACTTAAAAAATTAAGGCTTCAGCCTCATGTATATCGAGTACTTCCATGGGAATTGTTCGAGGAGGTTTGATTGAATCTATAAACCTTGAGCGAGATCCTGGTTTTCCTGGGAGGCAGAGCGTGGTCTGTGGGTAACAGCCTGGCAGCGGTCCCATGGTGGGGCTGGAGAGTTGGGAATGAGGCCTGGGAGAGCAGTGGATGCTATAGGGGCATCCCAAGGGATTTGGGAGCTGCAAAGCCTAGCTCCAATTCCATCTGGAGCGAGCTGGAGGGAGAGCACTCACGAGGCGCGAGGTATACGTGCAATACATCGCACTCTGTATTTCTCTGAGCTAAACCAATGCACATTTGAGGTTATTTAAAGTGCTGTCCGTGGTTATTTGAATGATTGCAGCCTAAAAGGGCTATTGGAAAGCTTTGTGCTTTTCTCCCTGGCTGTCCCAATGTCATGAACTCTGCAACTCACCGATGTTTCAGCTCATTCTTAATAAGGGTGGTAATTAATGTTGGCTAAATATTGGTCTGATGAAGCTCTTTAGACATAGATCTTCCATAAAGCATTGTTCAGGAATCAGCCATCAGGCACAATTGGCTTTGATGGAATCATGGAATGTCCTGAGCTGGAAGGGACCCACACGGATCATCCAGTGCAGCCCCTGTCCCTGCACAGACCCCCCAAAAATCCCACCCTGGGCATCCCTGGGTGTCCAAACCCCTCCTGCAGCTCTGGCAGCCTCGGGCCGTGCCCATTCCCTGGGGAGCCTGGGCAGTGCCAGCACCCTCTGGGGATGAATCTTTCCTTAAATCCAACCTAACCCTGCCCTGACACAGCTCCAGCCGCTCCCTTGATGTGATTGTTCATGGCATGGTGCTGTTCTCACCCCGGTAATTTAGGTAAGGGTCCAAATCCTTCCACATGCAGTGGGAGAGGAGAATTCGCGCCCATCCAGTGAGCCTGGTGACACATTTTTGCAGCAAACTGGGACATTTGGCGTGTTTCACCTGCTGCTGGGAAAAGCTGGACGGATGCCTCCGTGTTTTCCTAACTCATAAGAACGATCCTATCTAGAGGGATCTGCCTCAATTTCGCATGCATCTCAGACCCTGGCAACCTCAAAGTTTGGCCAGGTCTTGTTTCAGCTCAAGTGTGGCTTGTATTTCTGCAGTTTGCCAAGTCTGTCTAGGAAATGAAAATAGAAGATTTAAAACATATGGAACTGGAGCAGGGTGGATTTTACCTTGGATTTATGCGTTGACTTTTACACCTCGGGCAGAGAAACGGAGATCCTCTGCAGTGCCTTAGCGTTTGTGGGAGCCCAGAAGAGCTGCACCAAGGTTGCCAGAGCTCCAGGATTGAGTGGCGCAGGGTGGGATTTTTGGGGTGTCCTGTGCAGGCACAGGAGCTGGACTCAATCCTTGTGGGTCCCTTCCAACTCAGGACATTCTGCGGTTCTCTTCTTGGCTGAGGAGGAGAATTATTTTCTGCCCTCCTTTTCCTCCCTCACTTTGGAGAGCTGCTGGTCAGGGCTGCTTTCAGAGGACCTTTGGAAGGAGAGATGGATCTCTTGGCTCTTGGCCATGAATCCCTTGCAGCTCCAAAAGACGATGCCCAAGCTGAGGAGGCTCCAGTCCCTGCCCTTGTGTGTCCCTCTTGGCTGGGATGTTTCCCAAGAGGCTGCCAGCTCTTATTCCTATGAGTACATCACTTCCTGGACATGCTGTGGGATACTTAAAATCAATAAAAAAACCCCCAAAAGCCCAAATAAACATTATAAAAGGAAATTAAACAAGGCAGCATCAGCATTAAGAGAGTGTCAAGAAAAAGGACCCGAGATGATTTCACTTTTCCTAATTGGGATGTGATCCTAAAATATCTGGATCATGTCGATCACATCATGGCAAATCCAAATCCCAGCTGTCTGGATGGCTCTGGTCAGGTTTGTAAATATTTTCCAGGAGGTGTCTTTAAATCTCATTTCATTTTAGACTATTAGACATCCACTTATATATGTGAAGAGCTTTTTTTTTTTTTTTTTACATTTTTCTTTTTTTTTTAGTTGCTGAACTATTTGGCTTCTCTGTTAGGGCCAATATAAGGGTTAATTAGGTAATTTTTATTTGGGTTGCAAATCCCCAGTGCCTAATCCTAATTATTCAGAATTAACACCTACTATAAAAAGTCTATTTCATAACATTTTTTTCTTTTCCTGGCGCGATTGCAAAAACAGTTTTGCAAGAAAAATATGTTTCTAATAATATACTATCATTTCCATGTTTTAGTGTAATAATTAAGGTAGTCCTAATTCACGTCTAAAATCTAATTTTCATAAATGAAACATCATCTAAATATTTAATTGCAATGAGCAGAGATTTTGGAGCAGGTGATTTAGGGGCTGGTAGACGTCCCTGGCGTTGGCAGATGGGTTTGGAGGTGAAGCAGTAGGTGTTGGTGGGGTTCACAGTGGGTGAAGCTCTTCACAGCTTAGGATGACACAGGTGATGCTGAAGTCCTTCCCCACAATTAGGGATGGCTGAGGTTCTTTTTTCTGCCAGGAAAATCAGCTCAGAGTCAGGCTCTGGCGAGCCACAGTTTAACCACTTGCACGCCGTGTGTGGTTTCCATAACAGCTTTCAATTAACGGGATGCAGTTTCCCCTCCTTGTAGGTTTCTGATTTGTGGGTGCATTTGTATTCACCTCCAGAGATCTCCGCAGAATGTTAAGAGACATTAAATATCATCTCCTTCCACCCTCTGTGGTGGCAGGGACACCTCCCACTGTCCCAGGCTGCTCCAGCCCCAGTGTCCAGCCTGGCCTTGGGCACTGCCAGGGATCCAGGGGCAGCCACAACTTCTTGGGAATTTCATTCCAGGTATTCCCTGTGCTGGGCTGGTGCCATGTCATAAACCAAGGTCCAAAATTCTCTGGTTTAGAATCACAGACTCCCAGAATGGTTTGGGCTGGAAGGGAGCTCAAATCCCACCCAGTGCCCCCCCTGCCATGGCAGGGACACCTCCCACTGTCCCAGGCTGCTCCAGCCCCAGTGTCCAGCCTGGCCTTGGGCACTGCCAGGGATCCAGGGGCAGCCACAGCTGCTCTGGGCACCCTGTGCCAGGCCCTGCCCGCCCTCCCAGGGAACAATTCCTTCCTAATATCCAAACTAAATTCTCTCTCTTTCAATCCATACGCGTTGCTCCTTGTCCTTTCTCTACACCTCCCTCCCCTGCTCCCCACAGCGTTTCAGATGTAGCCCAGGACTCAGCTGGTCTCTGCGATGGGAGCACTCACTGCTGGCTCGTGAGGAATTTGTCTTCACCCCAATTCTCCAGCCTGTCCAGGTCCCTCTGGATCCCCCCTTCCCTGCAGCCTGTGACTGCCCCACACAGCTCGGTGTCTTTGGAAGATTTGCCTCAGGTCCTTTGGTCCCCCTGTTCAGGGCACAGAGGGGTCAGCCCCAGCACTGACCCCTGAATGCCTCTATTCCAAAGTTCTTGGCCAGACCCCAGTCAGAACCAGTTCCCCCAGCAAGGACGCTCAGCCTGTAGCATCCACCCCAGCCTGGAGGGCTGCAGAGGCTGGGCACAAGCAGCCCTGATCTCCCAGCTCCCACTGAGGCCTCAAGTCTGAGCTTTCCTGTATTTCAGGCTCTGTGCTGCCCAGGGGTGCAGCTCTGAGCTCACACTCAGCGTCACTCAGCTCTGCACACAGCAGGGACACAAAACAAATCCTTCTCCTGCTGCACACCAAGGACAACTTTCAGCCCAAAAGCACAAACAAGGCTGGGCTGGAGGGAGGAACAAGAAGGATGGGACCTCACAGCCTGGAGCTGGAATGGGACAATTAAACCCCAATGTGCAAATGGACCAAAACTTATGAAAGTGTGAGATCTTGTGACTGTTTGTCCGTTTTGTGACCATTTTGGGTTCACCTTGGGTGTATCCCTGGTCAGGCTTTTGTCCTGCCTAAGGTGTATCCTGGAGGCCTTTCCATAAATCCCTACTTTATTCTCCAGCTCTGTCCAGTCTCTGCTCCAGGTCAGCCTCCCCAAGGCATCACCACCACCCCCAAAACCCCTCTGGCTTCTGCATCTCCCGGGTTTAAAGCGGGTGATCTGTGGGAAAACAACCCGGATGAAGCAGAAGGAATAATGCTTAGGGCAGGTTGCCAGTATCGTGTGGAAAGCCCACTTCACACCTCGGGACAGAGGGCTCTGGAGGTGGGAGATGCTCAGGGCTGGCCCAGGGAGGATTCTCTGCTGGTGTGAGTGCTCCCTGCCAAACTCAGCTGGGAGCCAAAACCTCTCTCAGTTCCAGATCCCTGCAGATTGAAGCAGGGATGTGGAATCCGAGGGTTTGCCTCGAAATATCCACACTGAGAAAATGCCAGGCATGCAAACTGCTGTGCCTCCCCGTGGGGTGAGGACACAGCTCCAAGCCACGCTGGAGGAGAGCAGGAACATCCTCCGTAGCCCTCAGTCGTGTTGAGATGTTTGGCAGCTTCTGATGTGGGACGCTGAACTCTGATCTGGGGGAATTTTTCTGAGTTTGGAAGCAGTGAGAGGTTAATAAAAATTCCTTGAGGTTGGATCTGTACCTAATATGCTGTAAGACATCCTGGAGATTTGGCTACCTTGATACTTTTTCTTCCCTTTATAAATTTAAAACAGAAAAATTTTTAAAAAAATTGTTTATTGGTGATCCATGAAATCAAGTTTTCATTAAGCCTACTGAAAGAAAGAAAGAAAGAAAGAAAGAAAGAAAGAAAGAAAGAAAGAAAGAAAGATATAGATTTTTGCATTTAATGCTGAGCACAGCTCAAGTTCTCTCTGGTCTGAGTTTGGGGTGGAGGGGAAGGAAGAGAGTGGATTTATTTTGCCCATAACTTGCATTAATAAGCATTTATTTAAAAAAAAAAAAAAAAGTTTTTTTCCTTGACTGTGAAGTAAATTGAAATGAACATATTAAATAAGCAGATTGTCCAGGAAGGATTTAGATCAGTTTCCAACATCCACAATAGATTTTTCCTTCTGTCTGTCCTTTGATGCCCCATCCCATTCCAGTGGGATGGGCTGGGGATGAGCTCTGAGGGGCTGGAAATTCAGAGATGACTTTCTTCTTCCTCTTCCACCAGTGGCGAACTCCTCAGACTCCAAAAAATCAGAGGAGAGCCCCCCCCGGTGCCTCAGCAGGAGCCCCTTGGCCACCCAGACCTCCATGCTGAGGGTGATTCCCAAGACTGGGGTGTTTTTTTTTGGGATGAGCTCCAACAGCTGCATGAAATCTGACTTGAAATTTGGCAGGAAGAAAGCCTTCGGGGCACAGAAGGGCCTTTTCTGGTCCCACAAAATGTCTCTCAGCTTTAACTGAGTTATAAACTGGTTTTTGAGAAGCCCCTTTGGTTTTTTTTTTTTTTTCCGGGAGTTTCCCTCTCCTGGTTCCCAGGCCGCAGGTGGGTTTTATGAAATTCCAAGGAATCTTGACCCTGACCCTGGGGCCCAACATCACCTTAATCCCTGCATCTTCTCCCACCATTCCCAACACCCCCAGGTGCCTCCACAGAGGGAATATTGCTGTGTTTTCCCAGGAAAAGAAGGTGAGCAAGCCTGGAAGACAGAGAAAAACAAAGGGAGCTGGACACGAGAAACCAATATTATTTTAAACAGCTCTGCATAAGATGATTTGCTTTATTAATATCCCCTTAGAAATGAAACAAACCAGGAAATTACACAAAAATATGTTAAAAGGAAGTTATTTGGTTTGGATAGGCAGGATCTGGATGCTCAGGAATGCCAGATTTACAGTTACATATGTCTGCAACCCCGCTGCTGCTCCCAGGAGCTCGTGCATTACGATCCAATCTTTAACTACATAACCACGTAATATTTTCCCACTCCCTCTCTTTTAATATTGGAAGTTGGATACAGAAGTGGGAAGAACCAGGATTGCACAGGCAATGGTAAAAATGCCTTTTCTTAACTTTCAAGTACTTGGCTTTGCAACTCAAATAACTTTCTTCAAATGTAATTTTTTCATATGTAATTATATATATCCAGCGCTGAACGCTGGAAAGCAGTGGGGATTACTGGGAAGCTTTTGGAAACTCCTTAATTTCCTTCTAGCAAGGAACAGGAGACAGCACCTTCTTTACTGTAGATTTCCCAATGAATTCATCTCTTTCTTTTTTTTTTTTTTTTTTTTTTTAAATAGGTACAGTTCTGAACAAACAACCAAAGAAACTGGGTCAGGAAATATTGTAAATAATTATTCTTATTTTTCTATCATTAAACACATAGGCAGAGTAGGACATTGTTGGTGCCAGGAGTGAGTTTAATGCTGAAGAAATCAGGTTTTAATGAACATATGCTGACATGGCCTCACAATCTCGCTTCATCTCCCCTATTAACTTCCTCTGCACCCAGGAAACCTTTGGCTCGCTGCCTAAGTAATAGAAGAATAATTAGAGGAGTAATTGAAGAATGCCAAGTCAAACTTCCAAGGAATTTATCTTTAACAACCACTCTGAGGTGTGTTTCCTACACTGCCTGGCATGTGGTTCTTGAGGAATCGTTCTGCGTGATTCCAAGAGAAATTGGTGGGTCTGGCAGCCATCAAAATAAACTCGCTATGCCTTGTAAAATAGAAATAAATGTCTTAGGAAAAAGTGGAGATTATTCTTTAGCACTCCCACCGCCTTGTTGGCCAGCCCTACTGTTCCTCTTGAGTGGGGCTGGATATATAATGTGTCAGCTACCTTTATCCCCCAGGATTAAAAGGCTGGAATAATAGATTTAACCTAGAATTTACTCTCTTTTGACAATTAAATCCTGTATGTTTAAGACCTGCAATGCTCCATTTTACTTGATGGGGGTCTTACATTTACAGCTAGAGAAATATTTTGCACTTATTAACTGAAATACTCTATTTAAAATAAAAATCATAACTTAGCAGTGGCAATTGCTCTGCAACTTTGATCCATCAAACCAGTTTTTGCTGGAGAACAGCACAATTTGTCTTGCCATTCTTCTCCTTCCTCAGTGAGAATTTCCACACCAGTTTAGTGATCAATCTGTGACGCATGAACAACCAGTTCTTGCAAAAGCATGCAAAGCTGAATGCAAATAAAATAATTTAGTACTCTATATTTAGTTAATACCCCCCAAAAATTAAAAAAAAAACAACCAACCAAACAAACAAACAAAACCTCCATAAAGAAACAAATGTGCTAAAAAAATTGCTTAGGAATTAAATGTTTAAAAAAAGTATTCTAAATCAAAAAATTAATCAAAATAAAAGCATAAAGCTAAATCAAATATCATGTTCATATCTTATTTTGTTTGCCTTCAGCAATGCAACCTTATCTATCAAGCAACCAAAGACCCATATTTAGAGATGAGTAGTATTGTAATGTTCCTTTGTTAAATAACAGTTTAAGAAGAATATAGAGTCCAATTGAATTCTATGCTTATACTTTTTGCTTACTTGGTTTTAGTAATTGGCTTGCTTTTAGTAGTGTAAATTTACCAATTAGTCAACCAAAACAAATGTCTAAGCTACTTTAGCCAACACATTAAATTTAAATATCACATGTCTTTCCTATACAACCCTAAAAAAAAAAAAAATCTTCCACCTGTTTAGCATACTAGTCAAGCACACGCAGTCAAACAATTTGCAAACTTTGCGAATTTTAATTTATTTTGATTGCCCAGGCTCGGAGCTCACCCAGCCCTTTGTAAGGCTGCTGAGGCGCCTCTCCATGGAGCACCAGGCTGGGGATTTCCAGGTGATTTAGGAGAGGCGCTGCCCCATTCCTTCTTGCTTCCCCTATATCCACGGACAGCTTTTTGGACGTCTGTGTCCTGTGCATGCTCCTCCTTTGCCGGTGATGCGTGTTATCCCTAAATTATTCAGTGAAGTGTGATGCCAGATCAGGTTTACACAGTTTTGTTGTGTTTTCACAAATGTTTGCCTACAGCTCTGAAGTCCAGCAGCTCGTCTTGGAGGCTGGCAACCAATCTGCTGATTCCTTATTTTTGCGAGCCGATCATGGAAAAAAGCATGAGGGGAAGAAGGATTTTGAGACCAGCTTTGTGCAGCTGGCCCTCCACATTCCCTGGTGCCAGAGAAAAGGGAGTTCATATTCCGACAGACACTGGCACTGCCTGCTAGGGAAGGGAGGAGCTCTGCGTTAGGTTTTTTCATAATGTCACTTCATCTTTCAATAATATTAAGATGTGGAACCATATTCCAAGTGTTTAGTGTCATGGGAAATGAAGTGGAATATATTTTGTTGGTAATTTCTACGGCAGCAGAGTAAGATCAGGGGGAAGGGGGAGGGAACTTTCCAGCCAATTACTGGTTTCAGGTTCTTCTATATTTAAATTTTTTTTTTCCCAGTTACCTCAGCATAATTAATAAATGATATTGCTTCGTATTTCCAAGGAAATCGAGACAGCTGTACCACCCATCACTCCTTCCTTTAATGCGCTGTAAAAGTTCCTCCTCCACACTCTCTATCCTGTTGTTGTAATTAAGGATGTGCATCAGGAAACGCCACGCTTCAGACCTGAGTTTACTGCCTGCTTGACAGACTCCCACAGCTTCCTTCTCTGGAGCTCATTTCCATGGAAAAAGCCTCCTGAAACCAGTAGTTTGTTCTGGCAAACACCAGCTCGATATGCAAGGAGGGGGCTGATTTCAAGCCCGTTGTGGGGGTCAGACCCAATGCTG
>WBMY01018671.1:331435-345095 GCA_013397315.1 Donacobius atricapilla
GTGTAATTGACAGGCACGTGAGTCAATGAAAATGGGACTTTACTGCTGAAAATACAGCGGGGGACTAACTTCTAACTCACTCCCAGTGCTTTTCCAGCTCCTGGAAATATATTACTGTGGAGGAGTTGCACATTTTTCTTCCCTAAATACTCTTGAAAGCATAGGGGCAAAGAAAGGAATTCACAGAGAATATTTGGGGAGTGCAGAAAAATGTTTGTGACAAGTAAAAACTGGTGTCATGGAGTATTAACCTAACGAAGTAATTCCTGTGAATCCCTGAACTTATTAAAAGAAAATCATAGGATATTTAACAGTTGGAATGACGTGGCATTCCTTTACTTACAAGATGGTTTTTAATATGTGACTTTTTAAAAAAATAAATGACCCAATAGAGCTTTATTTCGCCAAAAGACCCGCTACTGGGTTTTTTGGATCAACTTGTGTATTGTAAATGCCCTTAACACTGACCAGAGCACTGAACAAAAGCAAAGGCCTTGAGTAGCAAGACCATGTGATTCGTAATTGATTTTTCACACATAAAAAATGCTGCTCAGAAATTTAAAAAAAAGGAAAAAAATATTCAGTTTTTAGAGCATAAAGCACATGACAGTACAAAGCCGTTTGAAACGTGACTTTTTGAGCAAACGTGACGTGACAAAACGCCCAAGTGAATGACAAAACATCTGAGCGATAAAAACCTGCCCTGACTGTACCACTGTGACTGCTTTGGTCCTTCTGCACCTTCATCCACAGGCCTGAACTGGGATGTGCCAGGGCCCCATCAGCCAAATCCAGTTCTCCAATGAAAACACTGCTGAGGCGGGGCTCTCACATCTCGTACCTGGATTTTCTTCTCTCTGCTTGAACCTTTGGGTTGTGAATGGTTGCACAAATCCTTGGGGTCATGCTTGGAGGTCTGCTGGCCAAAATAGGGAAATTCTCCCTCGTGGTCCTGCTGCTCGCTAGTCTGGGGTCCTGTGTGTGGTGCAGCAAAGTGGGGCTCTTCCCTGCTTGGAAACACTTGCAGTTGTGTAGTTTAAAATACGTGATGGTCTAAAATCTGACATAAAACAACATCTATGAAATTTTTGCAGCAGCTCCGTGGTGGAGAGGAGCACCAATATCCTTAGGAGGCAGGGCTGAGCTGTGGGCTCTGGGCATCTGTGCCCCTGCCCATAATCCATAGTCTCTGCCTTCCTGGAACGTACGCATTAGTGGGGAGAGGGAGAACAGCCAGATAAACTCAGCGAGGAAAATCCCACCCTGCGAGTGAGTGTGCTGTATATACTGTTACTTTGGGCTTTGGAGGGCATTTCTGCGAGCAGAACTAAAAAACACTGCACAGCTGTGATTGCAAGGCAGTCTATTATCTGCATTATCTCTCCTTAGGATGGGCAGGAATTCTTCATTTCATGCATCATTTAAAACTTGCTACAGTGATCCCACAAAGTCAGTAACGATGCTAAGTACAAAACTTTAATAGTGTTGCTGCTCAGACACAAGGCACCAAACTCATTTCCCTGCCAGCTGCAGCGTTGGCTGATACCAGCAGTCACTTGAAATATTGCAATCAGCCCCACGCTCAGGCGAACCCAACCAGAGCTGCCGGCGCAACCTCAGAATTTCCCATTTTTCCACGCTTTGGTGTGATTTATAGCTTGATGAAGTCTTATCTCCCCAGCCTACTGCCATAGGCTAATAGCCTGTAACAAAGCTCAGTCTCAGAAATGTCAAACACAATGCAAAAGGGAAAATCGCGGCAGAGGAAGTTGGTGGGAGCCTTTCCTAAGGGTGTCTGCCTCGGACAGCGTGGGGACTCCTGTGGGTCAGAACCCAGGAGAGCAGGACGCGGTCGCACTGCTCCTCTGCCGTGCCAGCCGTGCCTCCCCTGCCACAGAGGTGCCCGTGGAGCATGCGAGGAGACACACTGCCCTCTGCCAACCCGAGGAAAACACTGCTTCCTTCGCTCTGGCAGCCCAGCCACAGCCAGCCCTGACAGCCAGGGTGGATTTCAGAAATCCTCCCCAGCTCCTGTGCAAGGCTGGTCCCAGTAACTGAGCTCTGATGCTGCGGCTGGGGTGAGTGGGAGCAAATTCCTGCTGCCCTGGGGGTGCCTGGAGCTGGGCAGTGTTTGGGGCATCACCTCAGCCCTGGTGCCCTCTGCCCCTGCACGGAGCGGCAGCAGCGAGCTCGTTTCCATGGACCGCCACCCCCAAGGTGCAAACCTCTCCAGAAAACACCAGCTCCGGCTACCAGAGGGCTGGAATTGATAGTCCTAAAGGCCTTTTCCAACCTTAACGATTCCGTGATCCTATTCCTCCTGCCAGCAGAGTTATTTTGAATAAAACACTGGTTATAGATTAGCGCTGCTCCATTCAGACCCAAATTTACTTCCATTCTATGGAGCACTTCAGTGTTCCAGGGGTGAGCTCTCTTTTCGATAACTGCGAACGAACTGCTGCCCTTTGTCAAAAGATCGCCCAGATTGCTCCAGGTTTGTGTTTGATGTGTGCTGCTTCGCAGCTTCCTCGCCCACCACGGACACGCTGTGACTGGGAATAAAAGGAGAGGGGTGGCCAGAAGGAAGTTTTGGCTCCCAGCTTTCCCAGCTTGGATTTCAGATCCCTAAACCACCTTGTACAAGTCCTGTTTCCACTTCTCCTGTCTTCTTCTGAAACATGGGAAGAGTGGAACAAGAGTTTCTGCGCAGCTCACACCCGTTAAATTAACTCCTTTGTGGGATAAAGGTAATATTAAGTACACAAAGTGTTAATACTTTTATTAACTGAGCAGCTTCACTGCATCCCAGAATGTTTGGCCTTTGGCATCTCCAGCCAGGAAAGCCCCAGGTGTGAGAAAACGGGGAATGTCAAGAGAATCTGGGGAGTAAGATGAGCCAAATGTCCTGTTTGAACGCCTGTGGCTCGCTGCACCTACCAGGGTCCACGTGCTGCGGGAACACAGGGACAACTCACCTCAACTCTTTGTTCCTCAGGTTGCCTATCCATAAAATGGGGATAAATAGTGGCATGGGAAGCTTGTCTTTTGCAAACTTTAATTTATTAATGCCTGAATAATGCTTTCAGGTCCGATGGAAGATGTTGTGTAATTATAATAAATAGATATTGACTTCAAAGAGTCTCTGTAGATCTGGGCTTTTTGATCCCATTCTAAAACTGTAATTATCCCTATCCCATAGGCTTAAATATAAAATTATATGAGGGCAGATTTTCATCTGTATTCTGCTGGTGCGTGGTTGCACATTTTCCAGGGGAGGTGGTGGGATATGGGCCCTCAGACAATAATAAGTGAGGATGGCTGCGTTTTTCCTGAGGAGTGTGGAATTTCTGGGATGAACTGGGGCAGCACTGGCCTCGTTGTGGGGTTGCATGGGAGGCTGTGCTCCTCTGGGACAGTGGGTTCCCAGCTCCAAACCCTTCTTGGGTGCCCCTCTGCTGCCCCAGTTTGTAAATAATGAATGAATGAGTGGTCAGTACCCTCATCTGGGACAACGAGGCTCAGGACGAGGGTGATCCCATCCCCAGACATCGACCTGCACACCTGAGGACTGTGGCAAACACCACAAAAATCCCTGCAGGTCAGACACTGTGTTCTCAACATTCATTTATTCTTTTAAAATGTTGCCTTTTTATACTCTTATCAAGCAGAAGAGGCCAAACAGATTTTTCCCTCTACTCATTTTAATAAAATTGGCTTCCAGGCTGCGATGTCGGATGCCAAAATTCAACCTGGAAATGCTGGCAGCCTCATCACTCCAGCGATGCCAGCAGTGGTGTTGCAATTATCAGTTGATCTTCTGTTTAAATACAACCCAGCGTGTGAGCTGAATACAGACAGGTTAGAAAAAAAGCTGTGAAAAAGGGGGAAAAAATCCTGCACAATTCTAAAACGGGCTCGAGTCATAACACACAAATTGTTTGCTCAGCTAAAATGTGCTAAACCAAAACAAATTAAATGTAGCAGAGAATACGATAGCAGAAGGGTGAAAGTCATTTCAACAAAAGTAAAAAGAATTGGCGTTTCCTTCCAGTCATCTGCATGGCTTTGGTTACCCAGACAGATGGAAAATTGTGTAAAAAAAGGAAGAAATTGCCATCAGAAATTGCAATCAGATGCTGATATAGTAGAGGGCCACTTTGGGGGTCTTTTCCTTGCCCACTTGCTCCAGCTCTGGAAACCAGAAGTGCTGCGCTGCCGCTTTATCTGGGTCTGGATTGTGCGGGAGAAATCCCAGCTCTCCTGCTGACCCCTCACCTGCAGCTTAGGCAGCATCTCCCGGTGAGCCACTTCCATGGGAATAACCCGAAACCCGCTCCGAGGCGTTTCTGGGGATAAATCAAACAAATAGTCACTGGTGCAAAATTGTGCAAGGTTCCTGTCTGCTCTTGGTACAAAATATGGAATGTAACGGTCACCTTCCAGTACCTGAGGAAAACCACAGGAAAGAATGGAGAGGGGCTTTTCCCAAGAGCCTACAGTGACAGGACAATAGGGAATCGCTTCCAACTGACAGGTTAAATGGGATATTAGGATTTTTTTATTTTTTTTTTTTTACTGTGGGGCCTTTGGCACATGTTATCCAGGAATGCTGTGGTTGCTCCATCCCTGGAAGTGTTCAAGGCCAGATTGGGCTTGGAGCGCCCTGGAATAGTGGAAGATGTCCCTGTCCTTGGCAGGGGCTGGAATTAGATGATTTTTATGGTCCCTTCCAACCCAGGACGTTCTGTGATTCCATCATCTGGATCTACGTTTTATATTTTATAGCACAGTAATGTCTCCTGGATTTTCCTGCTTTCCTTAAGAACGGAAAACACACAATAGGATTGAGATGCTCGAAACCCTGAAATGCCCAACATGCCCTGCTGGACAGCGGCCAGGTGCCAACACCTTTCTGCTGAAGACAGCCTGGGCAGAATGTTGGGAGCAGTGGATGGGCAGCCAGAATGGAGCCGTTTGAGGTACCAGAGGAACGGGGTTTCACGAGTCAGAGGAGTGCAGAGAGGGCAGCTGCTTTCACAATATTTAACACACTTGCTCTCATGCCACTTCCAGGCCAGATTTTGTCCGAAAAGAACTGTTAGACAGCTCCCCAAACTGCGATAAGAACCCGTAGCTCTAATATTCCAGTGTTAGCATCTGTTCTTTCTTAGGTTACCCCCTTAAATTTCTTTTTCCAACTTGAAAACAAATCCAAACAGTCCTAAACTCTAACAAATTACCCAGCAGAGCATATGAGTGGTTACAGGTTTCCAGCTCCACTGGAAACACGCCGGTCTCCAAACTGCGCGAAGAGAATCCAACACTTCAAGCCCAGCTTTCCTGCCAAGACATGTGTCCAAAAAAACCCAGATGCCTTCAGTGTTTTATTACATGCAGCACTGAGCAGTTCAATGGCTCGCGGAGCAGTAGCCAGGAATATTGGGAAACTGCAGATGCAAACACATACACAGGCACAGAAATATGCAGGCCTGTGACTTCAGCGCCGGTGAACATCGGGCTTGTTGAACATCGGGATCAGAGCAGCTTCCAAGCTGGGATAACATGGGATAAAAACAGATTGTTCCTTCACAGGCAAAGTCAGATCTGGTGCAACCCGATATAGCAGGACTTTGGAACTAAGTTAGGGGTGTTTAATAATGCCTCTATGGTTTTATACTCTCCGATTCAGGGTCAAAAGAAGGGGTAAAATAAAGTTTGGAGTGACCTCTGAGTAGGAGTTGAACAGACAAAGGAGCTCTGGGATCATGGGGAGAGTTTTGGATGTGCCCACCACTGTCGCACAACGTACAGCAAATTAAAACTTCTTGCAGTAGTGGTCAGAAAAGGTTCAGATGCTGGTGGAGTTCAGATTAACTCTGATTATTACCATGATTACCAAATACGAATTTTATCGCTGCAATTATTTATTCTTTTTCTTCACTTACCTTGTTTTATATTTGATTCACACTCACAGTTACCAAAATGTGACTCGACAACCACAACCACTCACAGAAGGGCTCAAGTGCATGGAAGTTTACATCAAGCTGTTATCAAGGAATCCAAAATCTCTGTGATTATTTACAAAAAGAATCTGTAAAAAGTTTAAAAACTGAATAAACATGTCATAAACTTAATTAATTTTTTTTTTTTATGTTACACATCCATGTATGAATTTTAGATTTTTCTCAATAGTTATTCCATCCATTTAAAATCTTCACATGGAGAAGTATCAAGGGATTCATCCCTTAAGACACTTTCTGTTTCTTGGGGATATCAAAAAGAAGAATAAACCTCCGCTAGATGGATGTTGAGTTTATGGAAGAATTTAAGAGATTATTGGTATTTAAACCTAATTACTCCAATGGGTGCATTGTTGTGTCTGAAGACAAATATGAAGGGGAAAAATGCGGGCTGTTATAAGAAAAAAAATGAATTTTTGATCTCCATCAGGGTGTTCCATCCTAACTCTGGAATCCTCTCCAGAGACGTCTGGCAGGGTAGGAAGTAGAATTTCCGTGACAACACTGTTGTGTCCAGGGAAGGAGATGGGGATGAGCTCCTGATAGGGCAGAGGCAGGGTACGGGGTGTGGGAGTCTCATGAGGCTCTGGAGGCTTGGGGATGCTCCTCTGATGGTCACACTGTGCTCAGCTCTGGGGTCCCCAACAGCAGAAGGTCATGGACACGTTGGGGTAAGCCCAGAGGAGGCCAAGGAGCAGCTCCAAGGTCTGGAGCTCCTCTGGAGCCAGGCTGGGAGAGCTGGGGGTGCTCACTTGGAGAAGGGAAAGATCTAGAGAGACCTTAGACCTCCTTCCAGGGCCTGAAGGGGCTCCAGGAGAGCTGGAGAAGGACTGGGGACAAGGGATGGAGGGACAGGACACAGGGAATGGCTTTAAGCTGAAAGTGGGGAGATTTAGATGGTATTTGGGGCAGGAATTGTTCCCTGGGAGGGTGGGCAGGCCCTGGCACAGGGTGCCCAGAGCAGCTGTGGCTGCCCCTGGACCCCTGGCAGTGCCCAAGGCCAGGTTGGAGCAGCCTGGGGCAGCGGGAGGTGTCCCTGCACATGTCAGGGGGTGAAACTCGATAAACCTTAAGGTCCCTTCCAACCCAAACCACTCCACGACTGGATGTGCTGCCAGAGTTGGAAGTTCACAGTGATTTTCCTTGGCAATTTTCCTTTTTTTTTTCCCCCCTTTCCTTTCACCGGTCCTTTTCTCCCGTTGCCGTGGCAGTGCGATGTTTGCTCTCCATCCAGCAGCGTGGCATCAGGTTCCTCCGCTGAGCTGCTGGCCCTGCGTGCTCGGAATGCCAAGGGCTGAGCCTTGGACCACGCCGAGGCATTCGCGACTCCCGGCCTCTCATCACCGGCGTTGTCAGGTTAATGACCTGCAGAGATCTGCGCAAACACGGCAGGAAGATTTGCCAAAAACGTTGGCACGTTTTTGTTGGCCCCACAGCCCCATATTAAGTTCACGGAGCGGGGCCAATTTGTGGATGCAAACCACAGCCCGTGGTGGGAACAAGGGGGCTGGAGAACAAGGGTGGTGACTCCTGGAGAGCTGCTGGGGGCTCTGGGGGCTTGAGTGGCCACAAAACCCCGTGGGGCCCCCGGGGAGACACCTGGGATCTCAACTCTGTCCCTGCTGAGAGCACAAACTGGATTTCTGTACGCTGCCAGCTCAACCCCTCTGCTCTGCCCTCTGACTTCTTGGCCGGTTTTGCTGGAGGAATATTTTCCACTATGCTCCCAGGCATGGAGAAAGGTGAGGAAATACGGGAGCCACCAGGGCAGCAGGATTTGGGTGGTCACCCTGCATCTCCTGAGACGCCCAGCTCTGCCGGGACGGGAACAAAGCTGTCAGCCCCTGCCAGGGGGAGCTGACCTTTCTCCATTTCCCACACCAAACCTTCCACCGCGTTTTAGTTTTCAGCAAATGCAAAAAGTCCAAATTTAGATGAGGGGATGACTGGAAATGCAGCTGGCTGGAACAGCCGGAATTTGTGTGCTTTTGTTTTAAAACAGGTGATAGGGAAGGTGTGTGCTCATGTTTTCACAAACAATTCGATGGGGTAAGACCCTTTGAAATGGGTCGAAATGTCTGTACCAACTTCAAGCAGCAGGTTCACTGGAGAACCCAGAGAGCTTGGCTCCCGGGACAGACAAATGGGTCCGCACAAGGCTGAGTTTCTGAACTTCGGGGTAAAATTGCAGGTTCAAAGGGGGATATGGGGTGTAGCCGGTTTGGGAAGGCTGCACCTTCCTGGTACCTCAGCAATGGGGAAGGGCAGAGGGCAGGATGGCGCCAGGAATTTGGGATAGAGGAGGATGCATCCTCCAAAACCTCGAGAGAGAAAACCCCACGGGCGCATGCCCTAGGGGACTTTCTCCCTTTATTTGAATAAAGATGCAGGACTCCTCTGTCTCCTTTATGGACACTGTGTTTTTCCTAGAGGGATTTTCTAGAATTTCTGGTATTTTGCCAGGCGGGGCTCTCATTGTAGGACAGCTCGGTCCTTTGAATGAATTAAGGGCTCTCCTCTTACAAGTGCAAAAATGTTCTGATAAGTTTCCTCGGTGTTTATTAAAGCCCACGTATGACGCAATCCGTCACACACACACAAACACACACTCACACGTTGATCAGAAGGCCCGAACTAAAACTCCTCTTTATTTGAAAGTTTGACTCCAATATATAGTATCTCTAAAAAAGCCAGGGATTAGGGGAGAAGGTTGGCACCTCTTCCCATCCCGTTGGTCAGGACAACTGTCTATCAGCTGTCCATAGCTCTAAGAACAGGAATGAAAAACTTTCCTTGAAACTACAATAACATTGGCCAGTGTTTACAGACCAGGGCGTGAGAAAGAACCCAAAACATGAACCTGTGAAACAGAAGAGAAGGCTGAAAAAAATCAGGGCGACACACGTACAAGTTTGGAAATTCCGGAGTCAGGGTATGCCATGTCTCTTGCAAACCCTCAGTAACATCTCTCTCACTGGTAGTAACTACAAAGCAGACTGGAGAAACTGTCCAGTTTTTTATCTGAGAAGTTTTTTTATTGTGCCAGAGCTCTGGAGTGCTGCTCTGAGGTGTTGTCTGGAGGTCAGAGCCTGAGGCAATATTTGGGTTTGCCGTGTGACACAGAATCCCAGAAGGGTTCGGGTTAGGAGGGATCTTAAGGAACATCCCATTCCATGGGCAGGGGCACCTTCTGTAGACCAGGTTGCCCAGAGCTCCGTCCCAGCTTGGAAGGGAGGTCTGAACTCACAAACTCCACATTTTCCACATTTTCCTGTGTTCATGTCAGCAATCACTTCAGTGTGATTTGCCCCCCTTGCCTCTTTGCTGTTGTGAACTCGGCCGAAATGAATTTGAGATACTTTCAGGGGGTTCTGGTGTTTAGAGACTCGGCGCTGAACCACTTTGTGAAAATCAGTTTCCTTTGCAATGTTATTAACACAAAGCTCAAGGCACTGCAAAAACTATCCAGGTATGGAGGGATGTTCCCTTCAAGTTTGATTCAGCAAGAAATCTCTCTGAAAATCACCTTATCTGCTGTATTAGGCAGGAACGGAAGGAAAGATACTATAAATATGTTTGGATAACAAGCATGTGTTTATAAATGTATCTATTTGTCTATTTATCTATCTATCTTTTTATTTCTCCTTAGGTTGTGCTTAGGGAACAGCTGTTTGGCTTGATATTAAATTATGTTTAAGTTATTAACTATTTTATTTCATCCTGAACTGTCTCTGATGCTGCTGTTGAATGCAAAGGCTTTCAATAAATTCACTGAGCTCTGTAAGGAGCTTAAACCTGTACGATTCATCTGTATTACCTATTGCATTCAGAACATGACATTTACCTGGCTTAAAAGACTCTTCTTTCAACTGTTTAGAATCTATGTGCTAATCAAGCCTTTGGTTTCCATAACTTGAAAATTGGTAGAAAGCTGCATGATTCATTTTGAGACTATGTAGTTCTTTGTTGTATTATATGAGACAGGTCAATGTTTCATTTGCTTGGATTTGAACAGGGCTTTTTTTTTTAGGACCTGCTTTTTATTTTAGTAAACATTGACAATTTCATTTCTTCAGCTCCTTGAAAAACCACTTCATGTGTACTCATGTAAAGAATGCCTCCTGCAAATGGTTGGCACAATCCTGCATTGATTAGAGAGGAAATTGAGATTAAAAGAGAAGCCTGCCAGAGAATTATCTGTAAATAAAAGCACATTTAGCACTGCGCTGGTGCTTCTTGGAAAACAATCCCCGTGCTCTTTGTAGTGTGCTTCCCTTTTTTTAACAGCACAAACTTCTGCCTCTGTATTGCAATCAGAATCCGAATGTCTTTGCATCTTGTCATCTGGCCTCTGGAGTTGAGAGTGATATAAACGGGATATCGCTGGTAAATGTCACGGATGCTGACGGGATGTCAGCGCACCACAGCTGAGAGCTCTGGAATTCAAATCAAGGGAGACTGATCCTTATCTCAAATGATGTGTTTGAGATTCCTCGCCCCTTCCCAAATTTGCCGGGGCTCCAGTGCGTGAGGCTGAGGCTGCGGGAGGATTTTCCTCTGCTGTAAAGGCGGCAAACTCCTGGAAATTCAGTGCGGTCAGGATGAGAGGCTCTTGATTTAAGCAAAAAGAAAACCGGGCAGGCACTTTCTTGCGAGCTTTGAATTTTATGAGTCGGTACTTCCGAGGGTTGTTCCACCTCCTGCACATTTAACTCGAGCCCAAATGCACTGATGTGCTGTCCTGGTTTAAAAGTAGGTGGGAAGCCGCCTCGCAGAAACAGTAAATGCTATTTTAGGATTAAACCTCTTGAATCCCTCAGCTTACTACACAGGTTACAGCGAGATGCTCTGCTAATGAATCATCACTGAGCAGCCGCATTTGCATAACGGAGGGAAGATGAGGCACCACACAGTGAGGGCAGCCTCTAATTTATGAACAGGAGACCAGATTCATTTTTTTTACAACATTTTTTTTCCATTTATGTTTTTATATGTCAATGTAAAAATGTTTCCATGGAGACTGTAAAGGTTTTTATTAAAAGGTCGATAATATACCTCCTACATAATAATTTAAGCAACTTGAGTGAAACCTTATGATCTTGTTTTTCGACGTGTTCCAGTTGGCGTTTTTCCTCCATTGTAACCCGTGCCAGAAAAATGCAGGGAAACTGTAAAACCTGGGAATATGGCATTGTAGCAGTACATATATATAGATATAAAAATATTAATGTTTGGAGGTAAAAAAATACGTTAGCATGATAAAAGTGAGTTGGCTGCGTGCTGTGGTTACGTAATACCTGGTGTTAACATGTAGCATGTACTGCTTGTGCTACGCCAGCATATTTTGTGATATATAATCCAGTGTTTATCTATATTCAAATTAGAATCTATATTTTTACTCTGTTCTCTGGAGACATATTATTTAAACAATCTCAGTCACAAAAAATAAACGTAAGGACTAAAGCTAAAATAACTGAAGGATTTTTCCCAGTCCTGATTACACTGCACTCTCTGCTGTCTTAATATATCTTTAATTATTACAACTGATCTGAACACAAAGGGGACGGATTCTCAGCTGCAGGGACTTGGCTCCGCTCCACAGAAATTTCCAGTGGAAGGGGGTTAACTTTCACCAGGAGTAAATCAGACGCAGGTTCACGTTTCCTGCCCTATCTGGTTCTGCCCTTTGCGTTCTGCCGGTGGGAGCCAAGACGTGAACGAACCCCGAGCTCTGCTCCGTCAGGCCTTGCTCTCTGCTCCCTCCCCGGTGTCTCCTGCTCCCCGAGTCTGGGATGAGGAGGCACAAAAGCCGCAGACTCCGGCTGTGCATCGGCTCTGCCTTCGCTTTCCAGGCACAGCTGGGACAGGAGGGGACGGAGCCGAGGGCTCAAAACACCCAGTGCCACTCCAGGGATAAAAACACCCAGTGCCGCTCCAGGGATAACAAACACCCTGTACCACTCCAGGGATAAAAACACCCAGTGCCACTCCAGGGATAAAAACACCCAGTGCCACTCCAGGGATAACAAACACCCTGTACTACTCCAGGGATCACCAACACCCAGTGCCACTCCAGGGGCAGCAAACAGTGCCATTCCAGGGATAAACACACCCAGTGCCACTCCAGGGGCAGCAAACAGTGCCATTCCAGGGATAAACACACCCAGTGCCACTCCAGGGATAGCAAACAGTGCCATTCCAGGGATAAACACACCCAGTGCCACTCCAGGGATAACAAACACCCTGTACTACTCCAGGGATCACCAACACCCAGTGCCACTCCAGGGGCAGCAAACAGTACCACTCCAGGGATAAACACACCCAGTGCCACTCCAGGGATAAAAACACCCAGTGTCACTCCAGGGATAAAAGTGCCTAATGCCACTCTGAGGATAACAAACACCCCCAGCCACTCCAGGGATAAACACATCCCATGCCACTCCAGGGATGAAAACACCCAGTGCCATTTCAGGATAATCAATATCCAGTGCCACTCCAGGGATCACCAACACCCAGTGCTGCTCCAGGGATAAAAACACCCAGTGCCGCTCCAGGGATAAAAACACCCAGTGCCACTCTGAGGATTACAAACACCCAGTGCCATTTCAGGATAACCAATATCCGGTGCCATTCCAGGGATAACACCCAGTGGCACTCCAGGGATAACAAACCCTCAGTGCCATTCCAGGGATAACCAACATCCAGGGCACTACGAGGATAACAAACACCCGGCGCCACTCCAGGGATAACAAACCCACTTCACCTTCCTGAAAGGCAACTGTGCAAGCACAGGAAACTTTCCAGCATTTGCATAACCTTAATCTTGTGTTGGACATTTGCAGATTCTCCACTCTTGCTTTCAGCAGCCAAGTCGCTAACGCAGGGCCTTTTAACTGTGCTTTTTGATTAACCAGTGGTATCTGGGAATAATAATTGGTCATGGCCATCCATCCTACAGGGTTGATTAACTGGGAATAAGCTGCACATTTTTTCTTTCTTTTTTTCTTTTTTTTTTTTTTTCTCTTTTCCTTTTTTTTTTTTTTTTAACTGTAAAGCTTTTCTGTGGTAATTCCACCATTCATCAGGATGGAGAAATTGGCTCCAAACCAAGTACATCTGCCAAAGCCATTATTTCCATCATCACAGTCTGCATCAGTCTGCAGTGCAGCCTTGTAGGAAGACAATGTTCTGTCCCCTTGTGGTTCTTAAGTTATGGGTAAGGAGCTTACATATATTAAAAGGAGGGTCTTCACTTAGTCTCTTAATCTTTATGAGCACTAATAATAGTCAACTTCATTTCCAAAATTTAGAAACACTTGCTTTCAACATGGAAGGGTTGAACATGCTGGAAGATAAGTCTCAGCGCAATGAGATTAGGAGCTCCATGGTTTTGTCAAATATCTCCCCATTTTAGATTTTAAAAAAGGGGCCTCTGTAGCTTTAACACATAGGCTCTTCCTCCTATACTTACATTCTGTATCTTTAAGAGGATAATTGCTGAATTGAAATTTGAGAGTGTTATCTTAATAACCAATTACTCAAATAACTTTGAAATTGGCTTAAATTGGCTCGTCATGCTACATTTACCTGAATCTTTTTATGGGAAAGTTAGGAACAAAAAAAAAAAAAAAAAAAAAAAA
>WBMY01018675.1:0-52991 GCA_013397315.1 Donacobius atricapilla
CTATATAAAATATAGATATATGCGGCACCATGCTGCTGATGGTAGCTGACCACACCAAGCATGGAACGGATGAGCAGGAATGGAATCACAAGTATTTTCTTGCCCTTAATTTCTATGAATTACAGAGCCGTTGCCTATTTAAACAAACCCTTTAAAGCATCCCTTGCTTTTTAAAAGGCTCCCCACAAAAGCTTAGCTGCTAACCCCTCCTCCCCAGCAGCCTGGGAGCCAACGCTTGTTCTTAAGGTTTCTAGGTGAAATTTCCCCTAGAAAATGGAAGAGGGGACCCCTTCTCAGGCTCCACCCTGGGGGTGCAGGGAGCCCTGTCCAGACAGAGCCCCTAATGAGGGACATGGAGGTGTCCCCTCCACAGCCAGGCTGAGCAAAGCCCTGGCAGCCAGGACTGGGCTGGTTTCATCCCAGGCACTACTGGGACAAGGCTTGGGGCAGGTGTGGGCAGTGTGTGGCTGCTGGGTGTTGTTCTGGAGCTGAGAGATCGTGGCTGTACATCTGGTTTAACCGCTGTCTCCTGTTCTGCTGCCAACCCAGCAAGAGCTGATAGTTCACCCACCGGTTATCTCTGCCTCCCACCTCCTGCCTCCCTCCCTCCCACCATTGCCTGGACAATTCTCCTTTCACCTCCCCCTTCTGCTTTTTCGTTTTCTTCAAGTAGAATATCCTTGATGACCACAAGTATTTTGCAACCAGCAGAGGAAAAAACATCCTTAAGGGAAAAACACCTGCAGGGTGAAGGCTTCAAACAACTCTGTGCACATTTATAGGTTCTATAACCTATGGAAAGGGCTGAGAGGCTTCCAGTGCCACCTGCTCCATGGTGGGATGGTCAATGTGCATCATTCCTGATTGATCCCTGAACAAGTATCTTTCTTGCAGCATCTTTTTCTCCTCAACATCTGGACCTTGTTGCTGCTTGGCCACCAAAATGCAAATGTCACAGAAGGTAGCAGACATTCACCTGCCTTTGTGTTTCTTTTTAAAAAGTAATTTTTGAAAGCCCTTCCCATTCTTGTCTTCCAATGGAAAATTTAATTCATTTCTCATCAAATGGTAATTTCTTTTTACAATCATGTTGTGTGGCAAAGGGTGATGTGCAATGCTCTGTGGATTCAAATATATGGGGGAAAAAACCCAACTCAACATGTTTTTTTCTCTGTTCACGAAAAACAGAAAAGAAAGTTGGGGAAGGCACCTTAAGGTCGTGGTTGCCACTGCACAGAAGGGATTGGTGCAGCAGGAGGGAAATAGGCCTGGGTGCCACAATGGGTGGTATTGTCCTCACTTGGGACAGTGCTGGGCTTATCTCTCACTGGTGGCACCACAAGGTGATGTGGGTTCTGTAGGGCATGAAATTTTCTGGCAAACAGCAGTTTCTTCACAAACTTGAAACAGATGCATTTAAAGGTGTTTTGTCCATCCAGTTTTGTAATGTGTTCCAGGAACCCAGTGACATTCAGGCTTCCAGTGGCAGGAAATTTCCCTTACAAGTGCATGGATGACACTGGGGAGTGAGAGCAGTGGGGACCTGACATTGAGATAAAATTGAATTAAAAACCAGAGAGAAGGTGGGAAGATTGCATATATCCAAAATTATGAAACAAGAAACACAAAACCCCCAAATCACTCCAAATTTGGGCAGCTACTATTTTCCAGCCTCATTGTCTGTTTTTAATTCAGCCTTTCTGGCAAAGCCACATTGAGGGCAGCCTGCAGTGGCAGCCCTGCCTGGGAACACGGCTGAAGCCAGGAGCAAGGACCTGCTTCATTAAGGGTATTCCCACATAATTGAATCAAATATGCTCACGGAAACGACAGGACTCAAACATTCCCACCCCGGCAGCCGATGAGAAAGCTTCTCCTCTTCACTGTGACAGGCGAAGTGACAACAGAAGGGAGTAATTTATGGCTCTCTGGGACTGCTCAGTCTGCTCCTCATCCCGGGGCTCATCCCTGACATTCCCAGCGCCACACAAAGGCTGCAGCCGGCCAGTGGTGCCCAGGGGACACCGCGCTGTCACACACAGCGGGGAGACGAGCAGCGAGCAGAATCTTCTTTCTCCTCCTAGTCCTGTTTTATTCTCTGGCTCTCCTGCCTCTCCTTTCACCTTACTTCTCACTCCCCAGGTTTTTTTTTTCAGTTTCTCACCCCATGGGAGAGCAGGGCTAGGGGTGGATGGGAGAGGATGGGGTGCTTTGAGACCACCGAGGCCGCAGCGGGGACCTGCACCACTGATGGGGATGCAGGAAACCTCCTGGGGGTGGGTCCAATGGGCACTTTCAAACTTGTCCCCCCGGTAAACATTCCTTTTCCCCTGCTCTTGGAGCTATTCTCAGCCGCCCCAGTGACCTTTCCGGGGAACAATTTACTATTGTGTTTTGGTGAAGCCCAGCCTCTATTTTTACACTCTGTTTTGCTGATGCGGGCACAGGGAGCGAGCCGGGAATCCAGCAGGAAATGGGAGGGAGCGTCTGGAGCACGGTTAAAACTGTCCCGGCGCTTTGATGTGCCGGGGCCGAGCCCCACCGGCAGCACGTGGTGGGACCGGGGGCTTCTCTCCCTGTCCGCACCTCCGGTAAATCCCACCCGGCACCAGCTTCATCTGGCCGTGCCAAGGTGGGGATGGGTCCTGCAGCAAAGGGCTTGTGGCAAAGGGGCCGGCAAAGGCGCGGTGGCGCCGTGCTCCTCAGTGCGGGCACCGCAAATCGAAAGGCAGCTTTCTGCTGGCATTGTGTCGCTCAAGGAGCGCTGGAAAGAAGGGAAGGAGGTGACTTGTTGAGTGAGCTAGGAGAGGACATGCCCAAGCCGGTGCCCAGGAAAGGCATGGCAGAGCATCCTGGCGTGCATCACGTGAAATAAGCAGGCTGGAGGCGGCAGGTCTTCGTGTGAGGGGCTGTCAAGCCGTGGTCCTTCCTGATGTGGGGCCTGCAGCTGGGCTTGTCTGGAGTCAATGGCTCCAAAAATGCCAAGCATCACAGCCTAGAGCGGCTAGGGAAGCGTGGCTGCCCGCACGCCCTGTTCACCCTGTGTCTGTGGCAGGGAACAAGAGTCCCACTCCAGATGTATATCTGGGAAGATGGCCAAAGCCCGGGGAAGGGAGGGGACGTGTCCAGTTCTGCAGCTGTTCTGCTTCCACCCCTGTCAGCACCTGCAGCACAGTCCCTGAGGCAGGAATAGGACCCTGCTGCCCAGGGCTTGCCCAGAGCTCACAGAAACCAGAGGTAAAGTCATCCTGCATGTCTGAAGGGTCCAGCCATGGTCGCACCTACTGCCATCCAAGGCTGCCTGGGGGGGATTAGGAGCAAGGGGATGCTTTACAGCAGCTGTTTCATGTCCAGAGCACTTTGCTCGCTGTGATATATCCCTTCACACGCTGCTGCAGCTCAAACAAAACACATCAACACCATCCCAGTCATGTCTTGCAACCATCCAGCATCACAGCATCACTGCTTTGAGCATCCAGTCTGCTCCATCCCCAGGAATGGCATTGAAATGGGAGCTGGAGGGGGTGTTCTGGATGGAGCCAGCAGTGTGCCATTGTGGATGCCGTGGGTGGGAAGCGCCTGCTCCGTGTGGGGAAGGCTCTGTGCTTGCCAGGGGTGCAGGTGATGAACTGGTGCGCTGAACCAGGGAGCAGGCAAGGAACGAGCCTGGATGAGGCTCCAACGTGGGACATCACTGGAGGTGGGGTAGCAGTGACACGTGGGCACAGCCTGTGTGACAAGGAGTCACAAACACACATCCCACAAATACCTGTCCATGCACAGGACAGGGGAGTGTGTGCTGACTTGCTCACCAATGCACAGCCCATGTGCATTGCACTGTAATGGTGCACAAACACAAACACTCCTTTTTGTACGTCCCGTTCCTGTGGGTGCATCCACGGATGCACATTTGCAGACGGTCCTAAATGCACATTTGGATGGATGTGGACATGCAGTCCTGCATGTGTCTTCAAGCCACCCAAGCCCATGACATGCTCACACCCCTTGCACGCTGCCCTGCTTGTTGTCCCCGCCAGACAAAACTCCAGGGTGGTTTTGCTTTTGGCTGCCATCAGCAGAAATCACTCACAAGCTGCTCCCTGTCTCATCCTTGCAAACCCTGAGCTGTTTTTTCCCTTCTAGGTCAGGTGGCACCAAACCATACAGAGCAGGTACTGGATGTTTTTCCCGGGGTGTTTCCAGGGCGGCAGGAATGCTGAGCTGAGCCGTGGCAGCCGTTGCTCCTATCTCGGCTCTGTGCCCGTCCCGGGGACCACCCTCCAGCTGGCTCCATCCTGCTCCGAGCTGCTCCCCTCTATCGCTGCGTGCAGGTGCCGAGGGATGGGGATAAGGCCCTACATCCACACACCCCAAGGGACGGGCAGCAAGGCGGTGTGAGCGGGAGCGTGTCTGTCCCCTCCAGTGGGAACACTGTCCCCTCGCTGGCAACGCCGACACCACCGCCCTGCCCGCTGCTCCGCTCTCCAGCCTTCGCAGTGCCGTGTCCCGGGGGGGCGGCGGGGCTGTCCCACGCCGCGTCCCACCCGAGCCCCGCGGCGAGCCCGGGCGGGCGGGCGCCTCCTTTGAACGGGTGTGGGGAAGCCCCGCTCGCAGATAAAGGGCACATCAAACCCACCGCGGCACCAGCGCTTCCTGCCCGCGGGGCCGGGCCGAGNTTGGTAACGGGGCTTGAAGTTTTCTCGGCGTTTTCCAAATAAAGTGTGTTAAAGACTGTCCCCCTCCCTCTTCCTTTTTCCTTTTCCTTCTCCTTTCTCCTCTCCTCTCCTCTCCTCTCTCCCCTCTCCATTCTCCCTTTTCTCTCCTTCTCCCTTTCTCCATTCCTCCCGCTCCTGTTCCCCTCCTCCACCTTCTACAGGTCTCCCTGGGCTAACCGCAGACAGACAATCGCGATGTTAAACCCGCTCTATTTGAACACTGCAGCTATTTTCCTGCAGAATTTTGTATTTTGGGATAGAAATGTAGAGAGGCAGCTTGAGCCAGCTGCTGTTCCCCCCAGCTCAGCCGGGCTCTGGAGGTCTCAGGGCTGTCTGCCGGTCCCCGCTCCCTGGAACGTGAGGGCAGTGCGTTCTGTGCCTGTGGCCTGCCTCGCAGGCAGCCGAGTCTCCTGGGATTTCAGCAGAGGCGAGGTGACCCTGTGAAGACTCACACTTCCCAGTGGGAGCGCCGGTGACTGTGCCGATGCCCTGCTATTTATTGAGTTCTAATTAAAGTCCCGTCGGTCCTGGAAACAACCTCTCCTCCTCAGTCCCAGGCAAAGGCATCTCTCAGGGGACTTCACCTTTTGTCCTCAAAACCTGTTCAGGGCTGGATCCAAGAGGAGCCTGTTCTGAGCTGCTGTGGCACATTGGCACAGCTTGGCATTGTTCAGCCCTTTCCTATCAATCCTGTCCCTTCTGCAGGAGCCCTGGATCCCTGTCCCCATCTCACGGTACTCAGTGCGTCTGCAGCAGCATCCTAGGGGGCCGGCAGCCTCCAAAGGTTCAGGAATGGGTTAAGGTTCCCAAAACGCTCTCCTGACTTCAATATACCCTGAGAAATGCCTTTTTCAGGTCTTGGACTCATATGAAATCCCTCTGGCCTTTCCATGTCCCTCCCACTCCCTTCCCCAGCAATAGAAGTCACTGCTCTGAGGAGATGAGGACATGATTTTTCCCCCTCTCCTCCATTACCTGCATCTGTTTGCTTGGGTGGCAGCCAGAAAAGTGACTTCATGCATTCAATCTTTTTTTCCCCTGCCCTTTATTTTTCATTTTATTTTTCTACCAGCCCAGGGCTCCCGCCTGTTGTAGAGTCGAGGGGGAAGCATCCCGGCCAAATCCTAGCCCTGTGTTATGGTAATCGCGGCTGCCACCCAGCAGATGCAGCTCGCTGAAATAAAAAGGCTATTTAACAGGCACGGAGAAGGAGAGGGGAGCTTTTGTTTGGCACTCGCCAGGGCTGGAGTACACTTGTAAAGCAACAACTGGAGCTCGTTGAAAAGAAGTGGAGGTTATTAGATGCATGTCACTTACTGCCGACGGTCCTGTTATTTTATTTTTGTCCCTTCACATTCCAGGCAAAAGCCCTGGTTCTGATAAGGAAGAGGAGAGAGATGCACCTGAAAACCTGCTGCCTCTGCTGCTGACCATGGAAATAGGGCTGGTGCCTGCTGGCAGGGTTCTGGTTGATTGCAGCCCAGAGTTCAAGGATGCTCAGGCTGGTCTCCTGTTTTGGGGATGCTCCTCACTCTGCCCAGGGCCCTCTCTTTTTCCTCGTAAGGCTGTGGGGCTGGAGGAGGGAAATCACCTTCCTCAGATGGTGCTGAGCAGGGGTGCCCTAATGAATGCAGGCCCTTCTCTACCCCTTGGGGAGCTAGACAGTCATGCAGGGGTATCCTGCTCATGGGACATGGCCTTTCCTGATGCTCCTCTACCATCCAGGATGCGTGGTCCCACCTGTTGTGAGACAGCAAAGTTAAGAAGACTCAAGAGCACACTTTATTGTACTTGGAGCTATCAAAACACAGGGTTTGACACCAGAAAAGGTCCAGAACATGTCAGAGCTTGGACAGCAATGGGCTGCTGATGGGGAGGAAAAAAATTCAAGAGACTGCAGAAGCTGGGATGATACCAACCTGTGTCCTTGGGGGCTATAGTCGTGTTTTGAAGTGTAGCAGTTTTGGATGGGAGAATGACAGAAGGCAGTGCCATGGGGTTTTTATCTTCCCCCAGGTAAGTGGGGACAAGAAAATGATTAGATGGGTTGGATTTCTGTCCCTGGTTCCCTCTACCTATCCATCCCTCTGCCTTGATGCATCTCTCACCAGCCCTCTTTGCTCTGAAAAACAGCAATGATCCCCTTCAGATGCCAGGAATAAAATCATCCCTCTCCAATTCAGGTAGCTGTCCATAAATCTTCCCAGCTTCAGGCTGGTCTCCTAGGACTCCCACATCAGCTGTGAACCTATTTAATCAACCCAGATGATCTGTGCTGTTTGTTGCCCAAAGGTCCTTTGAACTCTTTGTCTCCTCGCTGAATGATGCTCCAATCCCATGAGGGTTTAGCCAGACTGGCCCATTCTGTGTGACAAGCCTCAGGTAAATAATGCCTGGAGCTGGCAGTGCCTCCTGAAGTCCGGCAGCGAGCCCAGGGTGCTGAAAAGAGTCACAGCCCCTCTGCCAAGGCTTTATCACCACATCGTCCCATGGCCCCTCGCTTGGCTCTCTGCAAAGCTCCATAAACCCACACCAGCATGAAGAGCGCCCAGCCTGGTGCCAGGGGAAGAGAATTATAGCTCTTTTTGGGAAGGCTTGGCAAGGGCTGGAGGGGGTGTATGAAATCACAACCTCCCCCCTCCTGGGGCTGCAGGCTTGATTTTCAGCAGATTTTAGTGCATTTTAGGTTTTAGCTGGTTGGGAATCAGATCCATGCAGCAGCTTTGCTGAGGGACTTTTGGAAGGGGTTTTCCATGCTGGTCCAGCCTTTGGAAACACAGAGCTCAGCATCGCTTAGGATATCCCCTCCAGGAAACAAATCTAAAGCTGCCCCAAAGCAGCAGGACTCTTGGATTGGTTTTCAACCAGGGAAATGCTGGAGTGCCACCTTCAATAGCTGAGATTCCCTTCTAGGCTGTGTTGAAGTTGTGCTGGAAGTGGCTTCCTCTGCCTCCCACAGCCTCCGAGCAAAGCAGCCTGGTGAGATCCAGGCAGGTCCTCGCCCCAACTCCATCCAGCTCTGGCCCAAGGGGTCAGTGTTTCCAAAGGCTTCTGCACTCCGTAAATTACAATTTAGCATGGCCCACCATCAAGACAGACAAAGTAACCTAATCTGCCCGCATATTAGGGTGTTGGAAAACAATAATCCAAGAAGGAAACACATTATCTAGCCTTGTTACTTTACAAAGTAATTTAAATTAATTTTTCCCTAGAGTGGTTAGGGAGCACTGCAACTTGCCCTTGTCTATTCTCTCCGGCTAATGAAGCTTTACCAGAGACTGCTCGTGAATTCCTATTAAGACCTCATCTTAGAGGTTACAGGGCAAAGCAATTTCTGCTCCTGGGAAAAATGCCTATGAATTTGTAATTGTAAGTCCATGTTTGATAGGGATTAGCATCTGAAAGGCGTAGAGTGGTGGGTAGCAGAAAAAACATTATTTCAATTAGCTGAAGAAAAGCAATTTAACATCTGCTTATAGTTTACACTTTTAATTTTCTCCTATTTCTCCTATATTTTTTTCCTAATTTTCTGACATCTGGGGTAATTGTTTCCTGAAACTTTCCACCCTCACCAAACCAGCCACCTTTCCCTTCTCCTCCTTTTGCCCATCATAGTTGAGATTCACGTGTAAATAGTTGGTGAGCTGGGTTTTTTCCTTTCCCTTCTGTTGTTCTGATTTTTCAGCCTTCTGTGTGTTTCACAGTTCATAGTTCTTAGGGTTTTTTTTTCTCACACGTGGGTGTTATAAATAGAAGAAATGTTTTCCTTAATTCAAGATAGTTTACATTCGTGTTTTAGAGATATGGACAGCTGATGGACAGGTGTCTTGACCAATGGGATGGGAAGAGGTGTCAACCTTTTCCCCCAACCCCTGACCTTTGTAGAAATACGATAAAAGTGGAGTCAGATTTTCGTAATAAACAGTTCATGCCTTCTCACCAAAGTGTGTGTGTGTGTTTGTGTGTCTAACAACAACACCCTTCTTCTCACCAGATTCCCTGAATTTGGGGCTGGTGTAGAGGATGCTGTATCAAATCACGCTGAAATGGGACATGATATTTCTCTTCATGCCAAGGAGGTGAAAGATGAGGAGGAGGAGGCTTTGCTCCACATCCAGGCTCATAGTCAGGCTCGTGCCCAGAAGCTTGACATGGTGCCAGTACCTGACTCTCCTAGACAGAGCCCCAGTGCCTAAAGATTCTCTCTGTGCTCAGAAATTACTTCCAGTTCCCTCTTTTCCTCCCACCCCTTGGCCTTAGCCTTGAGCTCAGCTGTGCTCCATCTATCTTTTTGTGGCTTCTGGTCTCCTATTTCCTAATGACGATGCAATCAGTTTTCGGGTGGGAGATTCTTCGTGAGAAGGCTTGTTGTTATTTAAGGAAGATCATGAAATCCATCCTTAATGAAAGGACAGGAGAAAACCCTTCCACCAAGTTACACTGAAGCCTGAGATTATCATTTTTATGGGCTTCCAATCTTTCCTGCCTCATGTCTTATCAGCAAATGCAGCTGGAGGCTTCAAAAACCCTCCCAGCTTGCTGCTGATTTTATGGGATGAAGATTAGAGATGATCGGATAGCAAATTATTCATTCCATTCGATATCTCTGGGCAGGAGGGAATATCCAGAGGAAAGTCAGCTCCTTTCTCCCTTTCTGAGCACCACACATTGGAAACCTTCCTATCTGCCACTCCAGCAACGCAGCAGCGCTTTCCCCCCACACTCAGAGGTGATTAGGGGTGCAGTATTCCCCCTGAGCAGATGGAAAAGCCAGGGGGAATCACAGACGCAGGCTCATCCCCCAACAATAAGGCAAAGCAGAGGCAGGTGGGGTTTCTTCTTGTTTCAGGGATTTTTAGTCTGATTCCTCCCAGCCCAGGGCAAGGCAGGGCAGATCATGTAGGTGTTTTCTCAGCTTAATTTTCCAAGGCTGTAGGGCCTGAGGCTGATGTGAACATGCTGTCAGAGCCCTGGCAGCTCTTGACGTCAGGGACAGAGGAGCAGAGAGCTCAGAGGGGACAATGGATGGAGGACAGATGCCAGAGCTGCCCTCAGATGTGGGAGCAGCAGCATCAGGCCCCAGCACAGAGAGGGGAGGGCATGAATGCTGCCCAGAGATCCATCCCAAAATCAACTGGTGTAGAAAATATCATCTAGAATGTCCCATGAAATAGTCATGGGCCACAGGGGTGCTGCTGAGCAGACCTTAAGGGCAAATTAAGGCCATGGATGCCTTTTGCCAAACCAGACACTGGGGTTTTCAACAGCACATAAATAAGAAAATATATGGCAGTTTAAAGGCGTTTTTAAAGAGGAGAAGTGGGGTACAGAGCTGGATGAAAACTCAGAGCAGGAGCTGCCTTTTTCTGCTGCCTTTTACCCACATTGGCACAGAGTCAAGAAAATGCCCTTTTCACAGTGGTTGTAGCTCCTGGTTCTCTCCTGGCAGCATCCAGGGCAGACAGGATTTGAAAGACAAGTGTCAACAGGAAATGAGAGAACTCTGGCACATGGAAAGAATATTTGGCTTGGATGGTAGATGTCAAAAGAAACAAGAAATTATAAATCTGATTTTTTTTAATAAATTTGTTTTTTCATGTGTGGATGGGTTTTTTTATGTTTCATAGCAGCTACTGAAATGTAATAAATTTATAATTACTTTTCTACAAAAAAAAGGTACAATTTCTTCTTTATGGAATGTTCAGGTTTGCTCTCATATTATTTTTTAAATTTTATGGCTTTGTCTGGAGACAGGGAGGAAATGGAGAGGATGAAAGAGGGAAGGAAGGAGAGAGGAAGGAAGGAAGTGAAGGAGGTGAAGAAGAAAGAAAACTATTTTCATTAAAACACAGAGTCCCACAATGGGTTTCAAAGAGGAACTAGCATCTGTGCTTATATCATCCAGGAATGTTGCTTTGAGCAAATATTAATTTTTCCTAAAAGTTATGTATTTTTTAGGGGGAATAATCACCAGTTTTTGGAGTATATGAGTGTAAAGCCTGAAATTCCAATCCCTGCTGTGTGAAAAATCTGTTACACAGACGACGGCTCACATAGGTCCTTGAAAGAGCATTGAGCTGGCTCTGGCTGCACTTGGCTTTGACTAAATGCTGCCAGGGTGATTTGTCCTTCTGTGCCTCAGTTTCCCACAGCTCTAAAATGGACCTGTGGGGCTTTGTCTCACCATGGCTGCGTGAAGCCGGAGGCTTAAATGAGAGACAGCAGGATTTCCAGCATCCTGCAGCAGAAACACACAGTTATTTGTTATTGCAGGTCCCAAGCCACGGCCAGGACGACATAAGGAAAACCAGGCTGGCAAATAATTTGTTGAAGTTTCAGACTTTGCCCCTGCAGTGAAGTTGCTACAGTGACTTTCAGCTTCTCACCCCCCAGGCCAGACCCAGGGATATGCAACCCAAGGAGGTGCCAAGGGAGCTTTGTCACAAAGGCACATTCCTTCCTAATAGCTGCGGGGGCTAACCGTGCTTTGGAGCACAGGGGAGCTTTGAGATAAGCACTGAGTGAGTCCCTGGCCTCATCAATGAGACCAAAACGATTAAATCATTGAATTGTCTTAAATTTCATATCAGTGTGGGAACATGCAATTGGTAAAGTGTGATTTGCTCCTCAGGATGGAGCTGACAGCAAGACCACTGTCTGAAAGGCACAGAGCCCTGCCTTCATCCCTGGTCTGCCATGTCCGATCACCCCAACACATCATAGCATGAGGGTGGATCCTTGAGACCTCCCTGTCTTTGGGAAATCAGCCCGAAGTCCCTGCAGCTATGCTGTGCAGAGCCCCGGGGTGATAACACAACCCAAGTACGTGGAGAAGGAACCTCAGGACCCAGCCCCAGGCGTGACAGGGGAGTGGACAGCAACAGCAGAATGTCCCAGACCTTGAATTTCCCAGGGGCAGCAGCAGGACCGGCTTCTCTAGGACTTCTGATCTGCTGATAAAGCCTTCTGCTCCAAACACGCAGGCTGCTTTTGCTGGGCTTTTGCAAAGGGAAGAGCAACAGGCAGGTAGCAAGGATGGCAAGCTCTGCAAGGTTTCCCAGATAATGTGGAAGCAGGTCTTGGGGAACCCAAAGTTCACTCACGTTTTTACTTATTCAGAAGCCATTCATTTTCCTCCATAATATGATTAGATTGTTTTACAGGGCCTAATTATGGGCCCTTATGTTGTGACACTTCCTTGCTGGAAAGTCCCTGCCCCACAGATTTCACAAGCAAAAATGGGTGGCGGTTGGCAGTGGGATTATCCCACACTGCAGATGGGGAAACATCCATGGAAAGGAATTTAGGAAAGAGTTCAGAACTGGCCTGATCTGGTTTCTCTTTAGGATAAATGATATTATTGTAAATACAGGGAAAAGAACTGAGATGAAGGAGGGCAGTTCTCCTTTGGTGGGTGTGCACTCCTGAGCATGGGTCCCATGGGGATAAAGTGTTATCTGCTTCTCAGGATGGAGCACTCAGGCAGGGACCCTGGAGGGGAAACTACCAGACCCAGAGACTGGGGGTACAGATGCTGCTGAGGGGTTCCAAAGATGCTGTGAGGAATCACAAGAAGAGTGACAGTGAAACCCCTGGCTCACAATTTTATAGTTTCCTTCAGGAACAACTGAAGTTTCCCAGCTGTGAAGCCAAGTATCTTCTATTCTTCCAGTGGGATGGGTTTGCCAGTCATCCAAACCTGACACGGGCTGGAAAACTGTGTAATTCAGGACCTGCAACATTCTCTGACCTGCAGCATCAGTGCAGCTTTTGTGAGGGTAAGCCTTGCAGGCTGCTGCAGCTCTTTGGCTGTTTCTACCTCTTCTGGTATTGAAGAAATTTTAGGGACAGCTCTGATGACTCAATAAAATGAAGGCTGGGTTTGCTCTGTTTAATATTGTCACAATTAAACAAGGTGTGGGAGGTGAGAAGCAGTACCTAGCGCAGAGTCTGGTCTATTAATTGGAAGTTTTAAAGTCATAAATGTGTTTTGCTGGGTTATTAGTGACACTTGTTGAAAAGAAAAAGCAAGGAGGTGAGTGGGGGTCCCGCAGGGTGGGAAGGAATGTCAGAGCTGGGGCACTGCTGGACGCCCCCTCCTGTGGGGAGGGGGCCTGGGGGACGCCACGCTCCCCAAGCACCACAGCTTCCCTGGGGAAGGGTTTTACCCGTCTGGGTCTCGCTTTGTCCTCCTGGGCCGATGCAAATATTTTGCGCCCGAGTTCCCTTCCACGCCCTGCCCGAGGGGACTGTCAGGTTCAAGTCACCGCGCCCCAAACCCCGCGCCGGCTTCCGCGGGAGAAGGCGCAGAGGCACCTCCTTCCCGCGGCGGGATTTGAATAACCAGGTGAGAGCATCGGCCTCCCTCGTGAGGGCGTTTGATAATTGACCCGGCGCTCATTGCTGCCGGAGGGCGCCGTGCCCGAGGCAGCAGCGCCCGGCTCTCCGTGCGCGCCCCGTCAGGCCCGGCCGCGCCGCCATGCCCGCCCGCTGCCCGCTGCTGCTGGGCCTGCAGCTGCCGCTGCCCTCCGCCCGCTGCCCGCTGCTGCTGGGCCTGCTGCTGCTGCTGCCGCTGCCCTCCGCCCGCGGCCAGGAAGGTACGTGCGGGGACACTGAGGCACGGCGAGCGCGGGCAGGGGGAGCCGCGGGTGCGGGACAGCTGCGGGACAGCCTCCTGGGGAGGGAGAGCGCATCCCAGCTCCGGCCTGAGCTTCGGCTCTGCCTTCACATCAGGATGGGCGGCTGTTCGGTGGGTTGAGATGTTTTGCCCGGGCCGGGACATAGAGACTTTCTACCTGTTTTGCTGGAGGCTGGAACTGCCACCTGAGCTTTATCTGAGCTGCTTGCACGGAGATAAACTGCTGTGATTTACCTCTGGCAGGACTGTGCACCGAGATGAGTAATCTGTTTTCTTAAGGCTTTTTTTTCTTTATTTTTTCTCACTCTTATCCTTGAGAGAGTGTTGTTCTGCGATGTTCCCTGAGCTCTCAGATCCTCCAGTTAATCTGTAATTTTGATCATTGCTGAGGAGAGGGAGCAAATATTTTCCTCAGCAAACTGACCTCCTCTTCTCTTCCCAAAGACTTAACAGAGAAACTTCCTATGCTGGAGTATTATTTTTAGGAAATCCACTGAAGGGCTTCTGTAGTGCTAGAAATAATGAGGAGTAATTAAAACTCATCTGATGCTGCCAAAGTCCCAGAAAATCCCCTCCCCCTTTCTCCTCCTGATGCCCCAGCCCTGACCGCTCTTCCTGTGTTTGTTTACCAACTTGCTGAGGATTTAACAGTCTGGGGTGTCTATTGTCAGCAGGGTTGAAAGTTTTGCTGTTGCTTGGAAAGGAAAAAAAAAAAGCAACCAGAAATCCTTTAATGAAGATTCAGAGCCTGGCACAACTTCCTTAGAGAGTGGAAAAGACAGGCCAGCCAAAGCTTTCCAAACACTCAGGGAAAAGGTGTTAAAAAGCAGGCCTGTGTCTTCAAATTAGCTGTTGAGTGTGGAAATGGAATTGCAACAAGTGCGCAGCGTTATTTTGGCACCGGCACTTCCCTTGGTCTGGTTTGTAGCTGCAGATGTGTGGAGACACATCTGCCAGGGCTGCAGATTCCACATGGCTTAGTTCGGCTTGGGAGATCTTGTTTGTGAGGGAAAACCCCATCATTACCATGGGGCAACACGGAGAGGAGGCGGCAGAGCCTGAGGGACAGGCCAACCCAGGCGGGGCATCCCCGGTGAAGCATTTTTCCAGGAACTCAGTCCTGTTTCCACAGGTGAGACTCACCATCCCTCCTGGCAGGACAGCAAGGTGTGCTTGGTGGGGCTCCCGCCAGGCAGTGCCCCCGAGGGCTGGGACCTAAGCAGTCACTCCCTGGATAGATCCTATCAAGCTCTTGCTTCTGACTGACCTCCGTTCCTCCTTTCTTGTGCCCGTGCAAGTTTCCCAGTGGGTATTTCAGCCCAATGCAGAGCCATTTGTCATTCCCTTAGCGTCCTTATCTCCCCTTGCAGCCAAGCCATTCACGGTCTCTCAAAGCCAGAACCTCTTGATTTTGGTTTGGTGTTTTCCCTTTTGGCTTTGGATGCTCTGGAATCTGTTGGAAACAGCCACAGGAGTGAGATTTCACTTGCAAAAGCACCCAGTACCTCCTGAGCGTGGTTGCTCCAAGGAGGTTTGCTACCACTTTTCTTCCCCCTCCTTTGCTGGAAGATCACAAGATGCAAGTTCGGCAGATTAAGGCTTTGCTGACTTCATTCCCTGGTTGAACTCCCTTAACCTCAGCAGAAACCTCACGAAGGGCTGGACCTGACCACCGCCACCCCAGGCTGAGGCTGGAAACCCTGGGTCTGGCCGGAAAAATAATACAACTAATAAATAAATTTAGCCAACAGCCAAGGGCAGAGTGAGGGAGGAAGCAAAGCGAGCCCAAATTTATCCAGGAGGCAATAGGTGTGTTTGGGGCTGTACTCAAGGGGTGGTGGGCAGCAGGGCAGGAGTATCCTTGAGCACCAGGTAGGGCAGGAGGGCACCAACCCCTGCTCTTCCCCACTGTCACCACCCCTGGCTACCGCCACCTGCAGCCTGCTGATACAACGGTATTTCAGTCGAAACACGCTGATAGAAGAGGGAATTTCCGTCTGAATTCCTCCTGCTTGAGTTTCTGCCCTGGGACCTCGCAGAAACACGACAAATGTCTCTGTGGGGTGAGGGGGCTGAGAGATGCTCCTCAGAGCTGTTCTCACAGCCCCTTGCCCTGGAGTGCCACTGCTTTCCAGGCTGGCACTGCTGGTGGGACAGCTGGCCAGGCTAATTTCAATTCCAAGAGGAGAAAATGAGCTCTGTTTTGGGGTTTGAGGTTTTGTTGTTGTTTTATTTACTAATTAAAAAAAAAAAATCTCTTGCAATAAAGACTCCAGGAGCTGAGGGTCTTACCAAAGGACAGTCCCACTCCCCAAAATCAAAGGGAGGAGAGGAGAGCTGTTAGCAGCAGAGCCAGTGTGAAGCTGGCTGTGGGTTAGGAGCTTGCACGTGTGGAGCACGCAGCCTACTCCTGCTAGTAAAGATTATTTTCTGTTTATAGCAGAGGTTTGTCTCCTGTGAGACAGCGCAAGTGTTCAGTGTAAAGTTCCTGAGGAAGACTGAAGCATCCACTGCTCGTCCTGGGGAAGCTCAGCCCTGCAGGTGTCCCTGGCTGGGGCTGAGTGTCCTGAGGCTGATGCTGGGGCTGGCAGGTGTCACCCTCCACGTGCCCCACCTGCCTGTGCAGAGGGACCACCTTACGTGCAAGGGTTGGTGTTTTGATCAGCAGATGAGGAAAAGCAGGGTCTGAGTAAATAGTAATTAAATCCCAAAGGGGTGTGGCTGTATGGAGAAGGTGTCCTTTAATGCTGATGTGGCAGCACTTAAGGATGGGTTTGACTACATCTGAATGCTTTGTTGTCCAAAATCCAGTGGGAGGCAAGGAGCAGCCATCCCAGCAAGGGCTGGGACAAGGTTTCGTCTTCTCACCGCCTGCCCTTGCCTCCTGCCCACATCCAGGAATGTGTCTCACAACCTGCCCACCCGTGGCTGGATTCCTGCTTAGGTCTGGATAGAGAAAAACAAACCTGTCAGTCCGTTCCATCCCTGGGGGAAATGGGGCTATCCCAGTCAGCTCCCAGTGCCCCCACCCCTCCACGCTAATGCTGCTTGGGTCCCCCGCCAGCCCTGCCTGTTCTTTGTGCTGAGGTTATTCCTTTGATTGCATCAGCCTTCAATTCCTGTCATAAATTGTTTGCTGCTCTGGAAACTTGTTGAATGGTGCATTTCACCAAAATCCACAATGACAACTTTTTGCTGTCAGAATGACACCCGTATTTTACACTCGCCCCGTTATGGAGTCCTTATTTTACCAGTCAGTATTTGGAAAATATCGCAGGAATGATGTCTGTGGCATCTGGGGATGGAGAATAAGCAGTTTGCTGAAATCCTTCTGCCTTCCTTCCTTTGGCAAACATTATCCCTTCCCCCATGTGCCCCCAGGCCTTTCTCCCCCATCACAGAGTCACCAGCCCCCCAAGGTGCAGGTTTATGTGTTTGTATGTGTATGTCAGTGTGTATGGGGCCCCAAAGCTGCAAGGCACCACACTCCGTATGCAAACACCAGTGAAAACGCTGTTAATTGAACTTTATTTCATTGCTATCACCCAGGTAAGCCTGCCCAGATTGACAGCAACGTGTTCTGTTCAGATTTGCAGGATCAAGCTCTCATCTGGACCTTGCTGAAGCTGGATGGGAGAAGCTTGGCAAATAAAGCCTGAGGGTGAATTTCTAACAAGTGTCCTCTTCTTTCCCTGCAGCCCGGGGCAGCCTGCAGCCGTGGTCACAGGGTGTCATCGCAGTGGTTGTATTTCTAGTCCTGGTGGCCATCGCTTTCGTGGTCAACAGGTTCTGGTGTAAGGATAAAGTGTAAGTGTGGGAGGTTGCTCTGGGCTGGGCTTAGCTGCCTTGGCACATGTCACTTCCAGCAGCCTCTGTGCCAGGGCTGGGAACACTGTGCTTGCTGTGCTGGGAGATGGGCCGGGAGAGCAAAGACTCCCTGTCCCCATTTCCCTGTCCTTTTGTCCCTGTCCTGGTCTCTGATCCCTGTTACTGATTGCCAGGTGTGAGCTTGCACCGTTCAAATGCTGCCGTGAGAAAGCGCTGTGGTGGGAATGGCAAAGCCACAGCATCGTGGCTGGATTACATGGGCACATGTCCAGGGGGCTGGCCCAGCCTGGTTTTCTATGGCTTTTGGGGGTGCAGTTCCCATGTGCCTTATATCCATGGGATAATAAGCCTGAACCAGTTTTTTTTATGAAGCAGACAGAGCCAAGTCATGAGAACACAGTGAGAGGAGCTCAGAGAAAGAACAGGTAGCCAAGCAGTGGCAGTACTCTCCACCTGGAGCACATGTCACAGGCAAATGTGGTGTCTTTATTCATCTGAAAAAGTCTCTGTGGGATGTGTTACCTCTTGTCTGATGCTGGCCAAGCAGTCACAGGCTGCTGCTCCTGCTCAGCTGAGCAAGGCCAGCTGGCTAAGTTGCAGTAACCTGATCTTGAACTTGAGCCCAAAGACAACAGGGGATGAAGACCAAAAGCACCCGATATCTGTTTCCTGGTTCCTCTGCACTGGTGGGGTTGCTTTGGACTGGATTCTTCTTGTACCTGTACATTCCTGTAGCCTCTCCAGGCTGAGGAAGTGGGGAGCTAGTACGTACCCTGATGCTCAGCAGGTCAGCTTTAGCCCCAGAAGCATTTTAAGCAGGTCCATTTGGGATGCATTCCAGGCCAGTGCAGAATACAACATGTATATATATATATATGTGTATGTATGTATGTATTTATTTATTTATATTTATATGGTCTGATTTGCCACTGTAGTCTTTGTTTCCCAAAGAGGAACCTTTGTCCTCACACTGAAGGGACCCCCAGCCCATGGAGTGGCAGGCAGGGATGGTATTTCCCACTGCTGCCCATGCCTGACTGCCCTTTCCCGGTCTGGAGGCAGAGGATGCTGAGGAGGACCTGAGGAGGGATGGTGCCTTGTTTTAATTAATCTGGCCTTTCTTCAGAAGAGCAGGAGCGAGGCTCGGCAGCCTGGAGCCATGCCAGCTCTGCGCTGTCACTGTGACAGCAGCTATCAGCCTGAGCCACTGCCTGTTTATGCCAGGCTGTTCCTTGGAGAAACCTCGGAAATTGCCCTTGGGCAAGTGCTGGAGGAGGCAGGAACGTGCAGGGTGGACCTGCACCCGCCCTCTGCAGCTAAATCCCCCTGGCGCTGTTCAGGCTACAGGCTCACTCCAGAGCTGAGCTTTTGGAGTCTGGCTGAGGATGAGCACCCTGTCCCTGCCCAGTGCTTCCTTCTGCAAACGATCCAGGCTCACTTTTGAAAGAGAGCGGCTCAGCTTTGCTCACACAGATGTGCACAAGGACAGCCCTCCTGCGCCAGGGCTGAGGCACTAACAGAGCCTTGACTGCTCTCTCCGTGTCCTTTGGGATCCACAGGGGACTATTTTGCAACAGATTACATAGAAGTAGACTGGAAAAACCAGTTAGCAGGAGAAAACCATCCCACATATTGACAATGAGTCCTGCTGACTGCCAGTACGATGCTGGGCGTCACAGCTACAGAGACAGGGGTTGGCACTTGGCACAGCCTCTGCAAACCTGCAGTGAGGGTGTTTCTCCTTGCCCTTGTCCTGCTGGGAAGGAGGCTGAGCAGGGTGTCCGAGGACAGAATCACATCCAAGTCCCTTATTGTCTCTATAGTGTCATCACCAGTAAAGAAACTGCTCCCCAGCACAGCTCCTTTGTTGCTCTGTCCCAACTCCTCTCTTCTCTGCCTCCAGGGAAAATGCTGAGAACGTGGTGAGTGTGGAGGACAAGCCAGATGCTGTCATATCCAACGGCCACGAAGGGAGATACGTATCAGCTGCAGCTGGCTTCAGGTGAAGGACCTGCTCAGACTTCTTCCCCATGGTTCCCAGGCTCTGTTTTGTTTCCCTGGGGACATGCAGAGCTGTGGTCTTGCCCACTCAGGGTCTTAGACATCCCATGCACTTATTTTGGGGGCTTTTAACCTTTCCAGGGGCTAAGCATAAGTCAGTGAGGGAGTATTCCCTTCTCCCTCATCTCTCCCTATCTCTGCAGCTGAGCCCCACAATCCATCCACCCCTTCACAGCCTGCTACACCACATTTTTTTTATACTACATCACAGCTTTCCAACAGAGGAAACCACTAAAAGTGACCACAGGTCACCATGTAGGTGGTGACAGTCAAAACAGCCCTCACTAAAAATTAGAGCAATTCTCACCTCACACTTGGTCCCTTCAGGGTGACCCCTCCTGTGGTCCCCATCTCACCCCTCACTCAGTGCACAGCTGGCACCAGCAAGGGCAGGACGCCAGTGGTGGCTTTGGGGATGCTGGTCTTGCTGGGACTGAGCTGGGCGTTGCACTTGTCCCCCTTGCTGCAGGTCCAAAGATAACGAGCATGCCTACGAGAACACTGTGGAGCCCGAGGAGAAGGTGATCACCACGGCCATGTAGCAGCACCCACCCGCCGCCCTCCTCTTCCTCTCGATTCGCTTCCCGCTATTGCAATGGGCATTTTCACAGAGACCCTCTGCACTGGCACCCCCTGGGAGTGATGGGGCCCTGGCCTCTCCACGGCACCACCACCTCCTGATCTTTCCCTCTTCCACCTGTGGGACATGCTCTTGTCCCTCTGGGGCTGGTGTCCACATGGGCATTGGTCCCCAGGAGAGGTCTGGAGGTGCCACCTCTCCTGCCTGGTGGTCACAGATCTGCCTGGACCTGTTCAAGACACAGAGGGGATCCTGCTGGATGCCTGGGACATCCCCACGCTCCCAGCTGCCCTCCAGGGAGCTGCTGATGGAAAACCTGCTCTTTTCTCCCCAGTTCACCCTCCTTTTTATGACCTACACCATGCATTTTAATGTCAGAACAAACCTCCCCTCTGTACATATACTCCCAGTGAGCAATAAAGAGAATTGTTGCCTATGACAGCAAAGAGGGTCATTCTGCTAATCAGCCAGAGGACTTTCTGGCATCTCACAGCTCTCCCAGCCTTCAGGCAGTTGGGAGAATGAAGGACGTCAGGGAATGCTCAGCATTTGGACTGCGCCAGAGCCTCAGAGGGATGTAGAGGGAAGTGAGAGCATCATTCCACTCTATTTGCCAGGTGGGGTTACTGAGCCACTGAAACAATCCAGCACTTCCCAGTGCTGCTTAATGGGTGAAAGGCAGCATTCCCTGAATCCCACTGACCACACCGTGCATCCCTACAGCCAACTGGGAGCCATTTCCAGGGCTGGAGGCTGTGAATGGCAGTCATTTAGCAATGCTGCCAGGAAGTGGCCGGGGGCTGCTCTGGGCAGTGTTGGCTATCCTGGGGCAGCTGGCCATAGTGCAACCTGCTCCTGCCAGGCTGCTCATTAACCAGGGTCTGTCTTCTGCTGTGCTGGGGACAGTGCCAGGGCCACCATGGGAACAACGAGTGTTTCTAAGCTATGGCATTTGTACATTGAAATGAGAGACCTCTGATGCTTTGGCTGTCACTGTTGGACACACAATCACACACACATACACACTGTCTGGTGAAAAGGCATGACCCTTTTATTACAACATCTGACTCCATTTTTTTAGTATTTTTACACAGACCAGGGACTGGAGGAGAAGGTTGACACTTCTCCCATCCCATTGGTCAAGACAACTGTCCATCAGCTGTCCATTCCTCCAAGAGAAAGAATGTAAACTAACTTTGTCTTAACAAAAACATTGCTTCTATTTGTAACACTGGTGTGTGAGGAAGAAACTAAAAAACTATGAGAACATTAGATCGGTGAAGCATCAGGAAGCTGAAAAATCGGGGTGACACTTTGGCCGTTCCTGGAACATGAGTAACTCCAGTGACATGAAGCGTCCCCTTCCTGACCAGTGAGGAAAGGATTGAGGGACTCTGCAATCAAGGGCAGCCCAGCTGGAGCAGTACTAGGGTGGGAGATTTATAATAGGGGCATTTTTGGCAGCCCCTGGTTTTGGGGGGAACAAGGTGTTTCTAGGGCTCTGCTGTGCACTTCCCGCAGCTGAGGCTGCTGATGTCCGTAGCAAATGGAGATATAAAAATTCACGCAAGTGTCTTCCAGTAACAGACCCACCTTTAAAGGCATTTTCCCTAGAGCCTGAGGTAGATGAGTATTTCAAAAATGCCCTCAAAGACTTGGCATTGAGAAATCACAGCTCTTGTTGAGAAATTTTGCATGGGAGTGGAAGAAAACAGGCAGAAGGGTTAGAAGGGTCAAGCCCTCAGACGTGGAGGCAGGATGGCTGCATCCCCAGCATCACGTCAGAGTTGTTTCCATCTACCACCCTCCCTTGGGTATCTGGAGGCTGAGCCAAACCCAGGCTGTGTCCTGGACCACCCCACTCATTCCCCTGATGGATGCTGCTCTCCTGACTTTCCTCTCACAGGTGCCAAATGTCACAGGGGTTTGGAAAAACCCAAGCTCCTCAGGGTTCAGTGGTACTGCTGCACTCAGCAGGGTTTAAGGATTAGTCATTACCTGCTCCTGCCATGTCAGCGCTTGGGCTAGGGGTGTGGCAAGAGGAAGGGAACACATTAATTTTTTACCTCTCAGTTGCAAAAGAAGTTAACAATGTCATCCTTACAATGAGTAACAACAGGAGTTTTTCTCCTGCCCTGTGTACACAGTGACTGTGTGACAGATGCGCGAGCTGTTCACCCCATAATGCCTGGATGTGGGTTTGGAGTGGAGCTGTGCTGAGGGCTCAGTGGGTCTCAGTGTCCCTTTCCCCACAGATCCCTGCCATGGCTGTAAGTCTGAGCAAAGACAAGGCTTTACTGCTGGGCTCGCCCAAGAACTTCCATGCTTGGCCTTATCACAACCAGTGCCCCTTTGGAATTCACTTCCCTGGGGGAAAATACCTTATGCAGGAGCCAGTGCTATGCCCTGGTAGGATCTCACCTCTGCACTGTCCAGGGTGCTGTCCTGCCTCAGTTTCCCTTGTCTGTGAGGCTCAAGCCGAGGCTGACTGAAGCTGCCTTCCCGCAAGCTGCGCAGTTGCTCGCAGATGCTTCTCGGTGTGATCCTAAAAAGAACAAAAGAGAGCAAGCATAAATGAAATTTATTGTTGGAAAATCTTAATTAGATTTTAAGCCCCAAAGGGAGAAAAGTGAGGTATTATCTGACACAGCTAATGAGTGTTAAGGGTCCATTGTTATATTTCTTGTTTACCTTTCTGTACTGGCTGATACAGCCCAGATCCTCGCCTGTACTGCCATAATTAGGATATCTCATCTCTTGCTGATAGGGTCGGGATGCTCTTTAAAGCACAATGCTGTCTCATCCCTCCCTGGCAGGATGAGCGTGATTGGGAAGACAACTTCTGGCGTGCCAGTGCTCGTGCCTTCCACACCTCCCCCATGAGCTGGGGAATGTCCTCCAGAGTCAGGGCTGTAACTGAGACCCCCAGGTGGGGGGCACCTCCCACCGCCTCAGTGACCTCTCTGGAGGGCCCTAAGCCAACTTGCCTGAGGGCTGAATCCTCCCCAACACCTCTCCACGCAGCACGGAGGGATGAAGGGGTGCTTCACAAACCTCCCCATGCCCACTAGTGAAGGGTAAGGACACCATGAGTGCTCCATCCTATCCCCCCATTCTGTAATGCCATTATCTCTGGAGCCTTGGGCTTCGGGAAGATGTCCAGGGTTGTGTTCTGCTGCAGCCTCCTTTGGGGCAGAAGATATTCAGGGTGGGGTTTTTGCATCTCCCCTTTGTTACAAGGTGGATCACAACTTTTCTTTGTGACCTAGGAGGGCGCAATCCATCCCTTGGAACCCCAGATAATGGGATATCTTGTTGAAAGCCACCTTTACTCTGATGCTTCCCCCATCTCTCCTGAGGCTCTTTAGCTATGAAGGTTTGAGATGTTTCTGTTCCAGCTGTAACTGGAGCAATTTGGGCAGGTGGACACCTACGATATAAATTATCCCAAGGCAGTTTAATTACAGACTTGCTGCATTCAGGTAAACTGCTGCTGGAAGCAGCACCAGCTCTATCCCTGCCCCTGAGCAATGTAGCCTGGGGTTTATATCCTGGCATTGAGCACCTTGACACACAAAAGGTGTGATTTGGATCTCCAGGGGAAAAAAGGGAGTCTGTCCTTTGGGTGAGGAAGAAGCACAGCCACCCAGGTGGAAGCCAGGAGCACGGCTTGAGGGGTGGCTGTGTGTGGGCAAGGGGGCTGCAAAGTTTTTGGTCTCGATTCAAGCCACTGAAAGCCAGAAGTAAAATACCATCCATTGTTGGTTTATACGCCCGTAGTAGCCAAACAAACATCCCCGGAGCCTGTCCTTATCACTTTATTACACCTGCTAGAGTGAATAGATTAAAGAGGATGGGGGAGGAGGGAGAAAGCTGAAGAATCCAGCAGAAAAACTGGGTTTTGGGATTGTTAATTATTCTCTGGGGTCTCTAATCTTTAACTGGCAAACAGCATCACTAACTGTCTTAAAGCCCCTCCTGGAACATCCTGATAATAAGCCATCTGCATGAAGGCACCCCGTTATCTGCCCTCCTCCAGCCGCCTGTGACATGGCTGGAGTGGGAGATAATGAATGTGTGGTGTGTAATAACGACACGTCATTCATGATTATCGGCCTGATACCCAACCTTTTAGCTCCATTGTTTGTTCTTCAAAAAGAAAAAAAAAAAAAAAAGAAAAAAAAAAAGAAAAGGGAAAATAAAAAGGAGAAGGGAAAGAAGAAAAAGGGGAATTTTTGGTGCTATGGATTGTCCCGGGGTCCCCGAAGTGTCTCCCTGCCAAAGGGGCTGGCTCTGGTAGCATCTCCCAGAGGGTTTGTTGGTGCCTGGGAAGGACTCGCCCGTGGATTGGCGGCTGCTGTAGCCATGGTGATGGAGGAGCGAGCTGAGACAGCGCAGAAATGTCACTGCCTGGCAGGGAGATATTTGGGGCAAATACGTGGGCGATTAGATCTGTGTCACTGGCTGCTGCCTGGCTCCTCGCAGAGCTCCTTTGCTGCTCTCCCGACCGTTTGGTGGTGGCTTGGCAGAGGAGGTTATCTTGTACAAGCTGCTGTCCAGAAACTGCCACCGTTTGAAGGTGGGGGGGTGTTTATGCTGCTGAGTTTGACCTGGCTAAGCTGAAAAGTGGAAGAATTTTCTCCTGGTTGCTGCTGCATTAGGGCTTCACAGTGCATTGGTGCTGTGAGACCTTCCCTTGAAAGCTTTGGCCCTTCAAACTGCAAACCGGGTTTAAGAGCGATTCTTAACTGGAAGAGATTTTAAAGAGTTTGGCTCTGCTTACCTCAGCTACTGTCACAGCTGCCCAGAATAACAATCCACTTCTTGCATCAAAAATGGCAGCAGTTTCTCCTCTCTTTCCCAAGCAGATTACCAAGAGCAGTTTCCCTGGAGAAAATCTCTGCTGGAAGTGGTTGGGGTTTGGCCACCCATAACAATCCAGCAGAGGGATCCTTGGAAACCAAACGGGCAGCTTTGGTCATGGCAGTGAATAGGCTGATGGCCCCAAAACACAAGACGCTGTACAGGCTATGGGGTGGGCGGTAGCTGGGGGTCCTACCCCCCACTCCCAAACCAGAAGTTGCTGTAGTGACACCTTTAAGTGCCACCAGGTCTCCTTTGGAACCCACCACCAAGGAGACTGGGATGGGCCCTTGTGGCAAAGGACACCTGAAGTTCATTTCTTGGACCACCTGCTGGAAAGTAGATGAGCAGAGCTTCAAGGGGGTTTGCCTCTTCCCAGATGGGTGGCTGAAATGTCTGACAAAGAGTATATCTCAGTAACAAAGAGGTGTTTTTAAACCAGTGCCCTCTGAAGGCCTCACTGTGCTGGAGCTGGGGAGGAGGACAGCAGGAATCTGACCTTTCAGACCTGAGCACCAGCAGTGCCAGGGTGGTGGCACTGGCATCTGCACAACCTGCATCCAGTCTCCTTCTGTGGGTGGGAAGGGAGGACTGGGAGAAGAGGAACTTGGTCTCCAGCTGCCTTGCAAAATAAACATGAGCTGCACCTTGCTGGTTGATCTCAGCATCCCTGTCCCTTTTGGTACCCAGATAGCCAAAACAAAGGGATCTAGCCTGAGGAGAATTTTGTTTCTCAAACTGAGGATGCAGCAGGCAGCAGAGATGGGGAGCAGGAGGGCTGCAGGAGTTCAGTCAGATGGGGAGATGCTCGGGTCCAACTCTCCTGATCTGGCCATCAGCAGAGAGCTGCCAAGGCAGACAGACATGGTTTGGATACCTGCAGTGATTCTGGTGATGCCAGTGATGTGTGTGAAAGCTGCACAGCCTTGTCTGTCACTGTGGCATGACACATATGCAGGCCTTTGTGCCTTAGTTTCCCCTGATGCCCAGTGAGTGCCCAGGCCCTGGCAGTGACAAACTTCCCCTTTGGGTAATGCCACAGGCACACTGGGGACCCTGACAGAGCAGTGGCTGCTCTGCTGAGGGTGGGGACAGCGATGTCCCCAGGGACGGGACACATCATCTGCCTGCTGCGCCTGGTCGTGCTGCCTGCCAAGCCCAGGGGTTTTTACCAGGGACCAGGCAGCACTTTTTCTGGGTCTCCCACTGCCACCTACTGATCCATTTCACACCCCGGACCTGCAGCTCATCCAGATGGTCCACCTGGACTGTACCCCCACAACAAGCCCAATTCCAGGGCCTGTGCTCACCTGCACCCCTTGGACAGGCCACTCTTGAACTGAGCAGTCAGTTCTCAGCCTCTGCAGGACAGGGTTTGAGGCAGAGTCATGTCTCCTCTTGTTTTATTTTGCAAGCTGTCTTTGTTGTCACCACCAGCACTTTTGTGTGTGCAGAGTGTATTTCTGTTTTGCTTTGTTTAACCACAGATCATTTCAGTTGTTTCCTTACCATTGAAGCTCCTGGAGTCAAAGGTGAGGTGATGGATGGTGTGAGATATGTGGAAACAGGCTCAACAGGGTGCATGGAAACAGTACTTGTGGCTTGAGAAAACACTGACAGTGCTGCACCCTTGGGTGCAGCCTTGCCTCTGGCCTGCTGGGACTCCTCTTGTACCCTGCTGGGCCCCCAAATGCAAAGGAAGCCAAAGCCATGCTTGGAGATCATCACCACAAGGCTTTATTCTCACTTTAGAGAAGAGAACAATGCTGTCACATGCTGCTTCCCGTGTGCCAAGTGCTTCCCTCAGGCTAGCTGGTGTCATTCTGCTGTGCTGGCTCCTGAGCACCCTCAGCTCAAGGAAGTTCAGAGCTGAGGCAGAAAGGAACCACAGGCATTCATCTCCATAGTGGTGGGCACAGTGCCAGCCCCAGAGCAGGAATCCTGGGGAGGGTGGTGCGTGGGGATGCAGTGAGGCTGCCGGGAGGAGCCCTCCTGTCCCGGCACACCCAGGCTGGAGGCAGGGCAGGGACTGTGCTGGGGCAGCACCCAGGCTTTAGGCATCCCTGCAAACCACCTGAAAGCCAGGCGCTGTTCACTGCCAAGCCCAGGTGGGGAACTGACAGTGGGACAAACCCACCGGCAGGTGACAGAAGTCCTGTCAGGGAGCTTATGAGGGTAGGGTGGAGATGAACAGGACATGGAGGATGCCCGTGGAGGTGAAGGATGAGCCACAGCCATATTGTGGAACCTCCTTAACAATGCAGCTCCCCCTGCAAGGGGGAGAACTGGACCTGCTGGGCTTGATGTCTGTGGGCTCAGCAAGCCCCTCTGGACAACAGTGGGACAGGGGTTAATATGGGAGAGGTCCAGTGTGGCCACTGAATCTGTTTGGTGATTCCCTCTTAAACCTCTGGGTGGACGGTGTCCCTTGGGAGAGCTCTTGGCCCCCTGCCATGGTACCCCCTGGGATCAGAAAATCTTCTTCAAATTCAGGTGTATCCCATTGCTGGACCTGAGGACGATCTGTGGTATCATTATGGGAAGCTTGGATGGGTCTGGGCAGAGCTCAAAGCGCAGCAGGGTCAAGGCCAGCGCCACCTTCATCTCATTCATGGCAAACTGCTGCCCAATGCAGTTCCTGGGGAGAGGATGACAAGTGCTCCACTTGCTGCCTTCATCCCCAGCCACCCCCGAGCTGGACTCACCCCCCGTGTGAGCTGGGGAACATCCAGCTGCTGTGAGGATGACACCATGGCTTAGCTAGTAAGCCCCTGATGCACCCAACTCTGTGGTGGGGTATTGCTAATTATTTTTTTTATTAAACATTGGGAAAAAGATATGAGACTGAGAGAACAGGGGCTGTACTTCACTAGGAAGTGCAGCCAGCATCCAGCTAAAATCCCTGACACCTCCAAAGGTTATTTCTGGCTCTGTTTGTTGATCCTCCTGCAAGATGCTGAGACCTCAGTATCCTACCTCTGTCTATTGATACAGCATGGGCACCATGGAGACTTGTCCCCCTTAGTTTTGAGGTGCACTGGCATTCACCCCGAAACTAGGGCATGGTGTTCCCAGCACAGGCAACAGAAAATGTAAATGTCTCCACAAAGCCACAAGAAAAATGTGTGAAATCCTACAGTGACCACAGAGCTGATGGAGCATGGAAATCCCGTTACAGGAGATGCTGTAATAGGAGATCCTGTTATGGAAAGCCTGCTTGAGTTGGCCCAGCCCAAGCAGAGACTGAGGGAGGACTGGCTTTAGCAGCTCGCATCTGAGCTAGGTCTCACATGCAAGGCAGCCTGATAGGAAGGAGAGGGATGAAGGATCTCCCACCTGGAGCCAGCGGAGAAAGGCAGGAAAGCATGGGAGTGCCTCTGTGCTGAGTTCTCTGGAGAAAACCTCAGGGGATCATAAACCTGTGGGAGCAAAAAAGACCATTTGGTCAGTGTGTGGTCTGATCTGAGCAGCACCAGGTTCTTCCCCGGTCCCCAGGTTAGGGCTGCATGTGACCTCTGCTCTTCCTGGGGGAGCTGCCGATGACAGACATCTCTCTACAAAGCTCCTGAGTGCATCTTCCCCTTGGAGATACCCTGGTCACCCACTACAATGCCCAAGATGCCTGCATGTGTTGTGTCATCCATGGCAGCAAGGATCAAGTCAGGATCTTTCCATTCCAGAGATGCCTGATCCTTGCTCTCCAGACAGCCACTGGAGAGACGCAACTATGCACCCTTCTTCAAACTTCCCTGTTATTTTTTGAAGCCTCTAAAATATCATCTTCAAATCATACACTGTCTGGTGGGGCTTGGGACTTCTTATTCCATTCTAAGTGTATGCAGGGCAGCTGAAAGCAGTCAGAGCATCTCTGTGTCACTGGGCAAAAGAGAGACTGTTGGACACCCTTTCCCAGCCCTTTGTCATGTTCAAAGCCTTTGGGGTGTTTGGTAACTCAACTGAACTTTGCATTTAGATGTGGAATGTTGGAATGACAAGGAAAAAAAAAACATAGAAGGGAGGCACAGGCTGCCTTCTTCAAGGAGAACGAATGTGTAGGTTCAGAGACCATCTTCCCTTTCTTGTTATCAAGGTGAAATACCTCAGGGTCCTCCCACACATCCCGGTTCCTGTGAATAGCAAATATGTTCAGTCCAACCTGGCAGCCTGTAAAAGAAAAGTGAGAAAAAGCTCACGAGACTTCGGAGTGAAAATGCAGGAGAGGTGTTTTTGGGTTGGCCTCCCTTCCTGGGCTCTGCAGGGGCTGTTGCGGGAGGTCTGGCAGGGATCTCCTGAAAACCTCACACGTCAAAAACAAAGACCTCGGAGCTGGATGCCTTTTTTCTATCAGTGTATCCCTTTCACTTGGCCAGGAACAGCACCTCACAAGTGCCCTCTGAGCTCTGGATCATGTCCTTGGACTCTGTCTGGCCACCCTTTCCAGGCTCACTGTGGCAGCAAGCTTTGGTAGCTCTGTACAGCTACAGAAGAGAGAAGGGAGTCTGGAAGACCCTCCAGCCCCTCCACACAATGTGAGGAAGCCACACTTGTCACAGACAGCAGCAGGAAGGATGAACAAACTCAACAGACCTGCTGGCAAGCTGCGTCCATCAGGAAATGTGACAGGTTTGGAGAGCTGTCGGGACACACCAGGAACTGGTGGGAACAGGCGTAAGCTCTCTTTGATGCACATCGTGGTGTAGGTCATCTTCCCAAGATCCTCCCTGAAAGCAAACTTGCTGAGGATGCACTCAATCCCTTTCTGTATGTCATTCACAAAGATATTACTGATCTGTCGCAGTACAGACCCCTGAGGGAAACCACTTGTCACTGATCCGGCCAATTGACCACTACCCACTGGATGCCACCTTCCAAACAATTCCTCAACCACTGAACAGTCCACCCATCAAATCCTTGTCTCTCCAATTTAGAGAGAAGACTGTTGGAAGGGACTATGTCAAAGGCCTTCAAGGGTAAATTAGGAGTTCAAGATAAAGGAATGAGAAGTCCTAGCTCACCAGTCAAGGGTATCTCGGTCTCCCAGGATGCCCTGGATCTCCTCCCTGCACCGTTGCTGGTGCTCAGGGTGCAGTGACATGCAGTAGAAGAGCCAGGAGATGCCACTGGCTGTGGTATCATGACCCTCAAACATGAACGTGTCCACCTCGGCACGCAGGTCCTCATCGGACAGTCCAACTCCATTTGCATCCTGAGAAAGAGGAGAGCGTGTCATTCCAAAGCACACAGGTCTTTTATTTTTTACACCCAAAGAACTTGTATGATTTGGTGTCTGTTGTGCTTCCCTTCTTGTGCTGATGCACCCTCAATGCCACACAGTTCTGTTCTTTGGCATTTGGTATGCTCATTTCAAACATTCACCTTGCTACAAAGAAGAATGTCCAGAAAATCCAGGTGCCTCTTCTTCTGGATCTTTTCAAGTTCCTTCTCATTGGAAAGCAACATCTTTCTTTCTTGTATTACCTTATCTGCAGAGAGGAGAGATCAGTTTGGTGAATCCTGCCCCTGCAGAGTACCCTCATGTACCTGACACTCAGTCATCAGCTTGGACTCTGTTTAATGTGTAACCTCTGGCCAGTCCATGCTGTAACCACACTCTGAGCCACTCCAGGGGCAAGTAGGGGAGAGGTTCGGCTGGGAGACAGGACTGGGGACAAAGGGGCAGGAATACCTGTGTGGGTATGGGCCAGCTGGCAGGCATCCTGAAACTCACGGCCTTTGCGAGTCAAGCTGTAGAAGACATCCTTGAAGGAAAAAGTCTGGATTCTCTTACTCAGGAGGTAGCTCAGGTCAAAAACAGCTCTAATGTAATAGTGGGAGCTGCTGTAAGGAGGCCGAGGTCAAAGCTGGTGTTAGCAAAATGAGTGGTGGAACAGGAGCACTTGCTTTCCAAGGGTTTGGAAATTCGGGTACTGACCCCTGAGTCTGACAGTTGGAATTAAAACTGAAGGCACATTTCATGATGCTGTCTAGGGTCATCAAGCTGACATCTTGGAAGAGCTCCACTGACTTCCTCTCCGTGATCCTCTTGTCCCATTTATCCTAGAGGGAGACCCAGGGGTAAGGAGAGACAGACCATCATCTGTGGTCAGGTCATATTTTCCTGTCCCTCTTCCCAGATCCGCACTGCTAATTGCTTTCTTTTCTGGAATCAGAGGCCCTAGTTCATGATATATTCTGTGAACCTAATCTAACTCTTCTGTGAATTTCTTTTCCCAGGTATGAAGGGATAACCCCCAAGGTATGAAAGGATATTCTTGCAGTGGATGATTTTATTGGCAGAATAAGTGGAATAAGTGGAATGTCCAAAGGGAGATGAGGGGAGCAATTTTAGAACTTCAAAACTACTCCAAAAATTCAGTGAAAGTAGAAACTCTCTAAGTGCCATCTCTTTCTCTCACTCATTTTTTATTTTCACTGTTTTAGAGCTGAAAGGTAGAAGTGGCAGGAGTGGGGATTCTTACCAGCATCACTTTGACTGAGTCTGACATCAGGGTCACGTAAGATTTCAGCACATCGTAATGAAAGGCCGGGGTGAGCATTTTCCTGTGCTGGAACCATTTGCTTCCTTCCAAGACCAGCAGCCCCTTCCCTGAAGCACAAACAGCAGAGGCACAATCAGTTCCTGCAGGCTCTGATCACAGCTCTGACAGCCCTACTACTGCTTTTGACTTACCAATCCAGGGAAGTAGGAATTTGTAGGGTAAACTAGCCTTGGAATCTGTCAAATGGAACAGATATCAGAAATGCGTAAAAAACTAATGAATTCAACACAATAAAGAGAAAATTCAGGATAAATTTGCATTAGATTTTGCCCTCTAAATCGCATGATAGGATTGATCTCATTTCAACACTTAAAACACTGTACCATCAGAGGTAGAGTTTAAAAGTGATGATTACAATTATGACTGCAATGGACTTGAAAAAACAGAGAAAGATAGAACAAAAAATGTGTGTGGGAAAGAAACAGCCATGGCAAATTCCAAAACTGAGAACAGTGGATGGAAGTTACTGGGGATGGCCATGTACGTACCACTCGTATCCTCCACAGAAGGGAGCAGAGGAGAAGACTTAAGATGCCTTCTGAGAGCCATTGCCATGACAGCTCACACTTTTTACTGGATTTACTGGGAAGCACAAACATTGTGGTGGTAGAAGCCATAGAAGACAATAAGACAGATGACCCTCAAACTGGGGGCTGACAGAAAACTGAAAGGAACAGGCACATGGTCTCTATTTAGCCCAGGAATACAAACTGCTGCATGAAACCTGGGGCAGTCTGGGAGTTTGTGAAGAGGAACAAAAGAAGAATTGCAATAGCTGTGAAGGAAGCTGGAAGACAAGATAATTCCAGGCAAGTTTCCCAGTATTTTCTTGGTAGGAAAGTGACAAAGACTTCTCAAAACTGGACGTAGAGACTCACCCATTCGGCCAAGTATGCTTTTGGCATATTCAGGATGGTGGATGATTAGAGAAGGCAGGACTGGTCCAAACCATCTGGGAAAGGCATACGGATATTCTTCTCCCCATGACACTACCTGGTGTAATAATTTTTCAGAATATATCTGCAATGAGAGTTAATCAGGGATTAATAAAGGCAGAAAAAGAGGGACGTGTCAGGGAGAGCAGAGGTTAAACCTGCAGTCTCATGGAAAGCACATGCAAAGACATTCGCTCTTGGGAAATGAAGGAAGAGTGGGAGGACTTGGCACAGGGGCTTTTATGCTGCAGGTGGAGGAGAGTATCAGCCTTGCAAAGGGCTCATGCACAAGAGGTAAAGCTGCCTGAGCCACCGAATCCCTGCAGCACAAGACAGCTCCATGGAGAGTCCCTTGCTGGGCTGGCGGCGGCTGAGACACCTTAGGGTGGCCTGGACTTGGAGCAGCTCGGTGTTGCACTTGGGAGCTACAGCTGGCATGGGCAATGCCGGGATGCCGGGTGGACAGGCCAGCAGGACCAAGAATGTCACACCCCTGTTCCCCAATTTCAGCAGTGCAAGGTGGACAGTGTGAAAGCAAAACATCTTCACTACAGAATGATGACAATGGCTGCATTAAAACACCCTGCTTTTGTGGCCATGTCTTCTTCAGCAGCTGTGGGTTAAGACACTCCTGTTTGTAGAAGGTTTCATGAGAAACCGTGAAAAAGACATTTTATGATTGCTCATATTTAAATAACTTCCTGGAAGTCCCATAACTCTTTGTTTAAGGACACGATTGAAAAGAGCATGACTTTTTTGTTGAATGATGCACACCACATATCCAGCACCCTTTTCTCCTGCCCTGCAGCCTTGGCACTCCCTGTGCAGAGGTCCTCTCCTGTAGGAAGAGACAGGAGCAGGGGACACACACACCCCATCCAGTCCTCATCCTGACTGATACCTTGCACAGCTGGGACAAACCCACCCTGACTGAGCCCAGCCCACTCCTTACCAGGTGATTGTGGCCATAGAGCCAATGTTTTGGGGGGCCAGGGAATGCCTCCAGAGCTTTGATGAGTTTCTTCCTCTCCCGGTAGAACTGGAGCACCTTCAGCAGCACAAAGATTACACCAAGCAGCACAGACAGCTGCAGGACGACAGCAGAAGGTCTGGCTGTGTTGTCCAGCAGAGATGCCATGCTGGTCTGGGACACCGCCTTCCCCTGCCTGTTTCTTGCCTGCTCCTCTCACGCCTCAGCCAGGTAGGGAGCTCAGTGCAGGTAAAAATCCTTTCCCTCCTCCTCTGTGGGAGCTGAGCCTGGTGAAGTGGAGCTGACAGCAATTTATAGCTGCTGGAATATCATAGCAAACACTGCGTCAGCTCAGCCAGCTGCCTGTCTCACCCTTTGACCTGCTTTCTGCAGGCTATCTCTGCAACCTGGAGAACAAACAGCCTCTGAATATTTCCTGCTTCCTCTGAAGTCCCAGCAGCGCTGTCACACACACCCACAGTCCCCCATGCCCAGGTGGATGAAGCCAGAGGAGGGAGGAGGTGAGATGTATGCAGGCTGGGGGCCTAGCTGAGCTTCGTGCTGTCCTCAGAGAGTTCAGATGCAGAAGCCACTCATCTGGCCACAGGAAGCCACAGGAACACACAGGCCATCTCTTTTCAGTGAGTGGGCTCCAGCCTCCTCCAGCTGTGAAAGCAGTGCTCGGGGTGGCTGCAGCGTCACCCAGCTCTGCTGGGCTGTAATCCAGAGAATGGACACAACTCCAGCAGCACACAAGGGACGTGGCCTTGTTCCCCAAGGGCTCCTTCCACAGACAAGCCAGGAGACAAAACTGCTGTCCAGAGGAATTACCATGGTCAGTAGATGAGACAAGGAGAGGAGAAGCTGCAGAGCAGTGAAGTGAGCTGCAGTAAGGAATCATGTGTGAGAACACACGATAGGGAGGTGTGATGGCAAGGCCATGTTCCCTCTACAGGCCTGGTGAGCCCTCCTTCCTCTGTCCACATGGCATCTAACCTTCTCAAAAAAGGCTCTGCATTGTTGCCCTGATTTCTTCAGCCTTCTCTTCTGTTTCACAGTTTCATGTTTTGGGTTCTTTCTCACGCTCTGGTCTGTAAACACAGCCAATGTTATTGTATAGTTTCAAGGTAGTTTTCATTCCTGATCTTAGAGATATGGACAGCTGATGGACAGTTGTCTTGACCAATGGGATGGGGAGAGGTGTCAACCTTCTCCCCCAATCCCTGGCCTTTGTAGAGATACTATGTATGGAGTCAGACTTTTAAATAAAGTAGTTTTTAGTTCATGCCTTCTGATCAAAGTGTGAGTGTGTGTTTGTGTGTGTGTGATGAACTGCTTCACTGCATCTCTGCATTTGCCTCTCTAATGCACTGCTTGGCTGGGGCCCAGGTGGAACCCTCCTTGCAATCCCTGTGCAGATGCTGCAGTTTACCTGGGTTCACATCCCATAAGCCCAGAAACCTGGAATGGCAATGTGGAGTTGGTGGAGACCTGGGACTGGAAGTCTGACCTGTGTGGCTGACTCCCATGCACATTGTAAAAAGCAGTATCCCTAGATGGGCTGAAATAATGTTCCATTTGTGTCTTGGGATATTATGAGGATCAAATGGGTTATCAGCTGTGGAGGCTGATAGTCTGCTAGGCTACAATATAAGTGCTGCTGAACTTTGTGTGTGCTTCTTTTCAGTGTTAGGCATCTCTGGGACAGAGAACTTAGGATGTTAGTGCACTTCCCTTTAGTTTTCAGTCTTAAATATGCCATGTCCTACATTTTCTGCTTGTAGAGTCATTTTGTTGAAAAAAACCCACTGTCTATCTGATGTTCATTGTCATTACCTTGGAGAACATCCCTGGTAGGCACTACACTGGGCAGCATTACCTTTTCACACACTTGGCCATCTTCATGAAAATGAGTGTACCTTTTTATATTGAGCCAGCTGGATCTGTGTGAAAGTTCAGGGGAGAGTTTAAGATTGATCTTTAGGAGGCAGAAGGCTATAATCAGGTTAGGCATTTCTTAGGGAGGGTGTTGGCTGTAGCCAGGGCGTAAGGGACCCAGTCTGACATGACAAACTCTCATGTGAAGACTTGCAGAACATTCAGAAATATTATCATGCTGTGTAGTTGGGTCCCTCTCAAGGTCTGCACAGGGAGAAGAGGGAAGTCTGATGGTTGAGCCTTAGTTCATTGCCAATGGAGCTGTTTGGAATGTCCTGTGGTAGCTACATCATTACCAGACTGACCAGTCTGGACTTGGCGGGCACCTTTCAGCAATCCCCTACAAAATAACCCATAAATACCCCCAAACCCATGGGTGAAGGGGCCAGGCCAGTGGATGGAATTTCCGGTACAGCCACAGATGAAACTTTTATAACACAGAAATTCTCAGTGGTGACAAAGTCCCTGGAGTGTGCGTTTGATCATGAATAGGGTCAATTTTTACCAAACTGTCTTTTTTAGTTATAAAATAACCAGTAACCACTGTTGAGCTTGAAGCCAAGTGATAAGGGTTGTCTTGAAGGTCAAGTGAGATGTCAGCTGCTGAGCTGATGTGGAGGGAACATAGAGGACAGAGTGGCTAACCCCACATTTATGGGGATTTGGAGCAAGAATTTTGGGTGATAGCAAAACTGGGTATTTAATCCTGCCTCCAGCCTCTGCATTCTATATTTCACTGGTGGAGGGGAGAGAAAAACCTTTCTCATTTATTTCAGAGGTTTCACAGCCACAGAAGCCATGAGCACTCACAGCCTGGGGAAGAAAACTCAGGGGGTTTGGCAGGGGAAGAAACAATGAAAGTTCAAAAGGCAAAGTGAAGTTGCTGCAGAGCTGCAAGTGGAGAAAAGTGAAAAGGGAGAGTACTGATCATTATGAGGGCCTGGGAAAAGGCCAGAACAATCTGTTAGCACCAGGAGAATCTACAACCCTGGTGCTGGAGGAGTCCAGAAGATCTCAGCATGAAAAAGCAGGTACAAGGATCTTCTGAGAGCCACAGGGTTCTGGGGAGGCTGGCAGGGGGAACAGAAGGCTTGGTTTGACCTTCTGGACATTTGAGATCACTGAAACTGCAGTTGGGTGATAAAGGACACCTGGAAAGTTGTCAAACGTTTGCATCTGGAGGGTTGGCTCAATGCTGTGGATGTCCAGGTGATGGCCACATCAGTTCCCATCAGTGGGGCCACAACAGTTCAGGCCATCAACATAAAACAACCCACTTACACCAAAGAATTTCCATCCCATACCACAGCCATGGCCACAGCAGGCTGTGGAATTTGCTTTCTGGGTCTTGGGAATTTCTCCACTCACTTTAGACACCTAAGCAGAAAAGAAGAGAGAATCTTCCTCACTGATTTAACTCACACTGCTGGAATTCATTGCAGGAAAAGTGGTTTACTAAGCAGGTGAAATTTAGGTGGCAAGAGGGTACTTTGCCCCAGAGGGTGACCTCGCAGCAGCTGCTTTCCCTGGTGGTGCCTGTGTTTGTTCAGATAGGAAGAAGAGTCCTGGCCCATCTGTCCCTGTGTGTTCCTGCAGCACTTAGCGATGACAGATGAAATGTAGCAGTAATGCCAAAAAAAATAATAACATTTCAAGCTTCCAAACACATGATAGATGAGAAAATCATGGCAAGAACCCAGCAAGTGTTGCAGAGTAGTGCAAGCTGCCTGGATCCCATCTGACCACACATATGTCTCAAGGATGAATGTGTATCTGGAAGCATTTAATACAGCTGTCTTACAAATATGTTGCAATGCTTATTTAATTTACAGGCTGCTTCCAGTATAAAATCCCAGCGGAGTTTAGATGGAAATTGCTGGTGCCATCTGACAGTGAATTTGCCTGGAGAGCGGGGTGGGTCCTGTGCAGGGACTGCATTCCCGGTGCTGCGAGCCAGCTGCTCTCCCTGCTGGTCCTGCTGCTTCCAGCATGCCTGGCAGCATCCAAGAAAGTGCCACCACCGAACTGAGACCGACTGACACCCTTCACGTGGCCGGGATGTGGCCGCACAGCGCCGGTGACACTCTGTGGGAAAAGGAAAACCTGCAGGAGCAGGTTGCATCTTTGCCCTGCTGCTGTTGAAAAACCAATCCGCAATGAGAAAAATCCGAGACGTTTTCAACTGAAACAAAGACTTACCCTTGCTGTGCCTCGTGCAGCCACTCCCATGAGTTCTTGTTAGAAGAGTTATCTGAAGATCTGAATCACACAGTCCAGGGTCAGCCCATCATCTTTGCAATTACCCTTTCTGCAGAAAGTAAGGAAGGAATAAAGAAGGAGGTAAGCTCTCTGCAGCTGGTCCTTGACTGTCTTTATTGCAGTGAGAAATACATCCCATGTGACCAGGTCTTTTTATTATTGCCATGTCTCTAATACTGAGGAGGAAAGGTAAATGAGGGAATTGCTCTGAGGAGTCACATTCTGGAGAGATCTGGCTCGCTCTGGCACTGGGGCACAGTAGTAGCTCCAGAAGCCCTGCTGCAGCCTCAGTCTTGCTCTCCAGTTCAGAAGCAGAGCAGCTGTGGAAGATCTGTGATGCAGGACATGAGATGATGCAGGATGTGGGATGATGCAGGATACGAGATATGGGATGCAAGATGCAAGATATGGGATGATGTAGGATGCAGGATATGGGATGTGGGATGCAGGCTGGCTGGCCTGGCATGGAGAGTTGGCCTGGCGTGCAGTGCTGACCCGTGTGGCTCAGGGAAATTGTGAGCTGGGCTGCCATTTGTGGTGTTATTTAGCAGAGTGTCTCCAGTTCCTGGCCTTGGAGGGTGACAGAACCAAGGAGAGGTTTGTAAGCAGATTTTATGCTGGGTTTGGGTGGCTGCAGGGGAAACCAGGCTCTGCTCTCCTCTCATGTGAAGAAGCCGCAAGCACAACCCTGAGAGGACAGTGAGAATGCTGCGGTGTGTCTTCCCTTTTCCTCTTCAGATATGAAGAGGCAGCATTTTAGTGAATCCTGAATGTCACAAGGGAGACAATGACTGAACAGAATGAAGACAGGAGCAGTCAGGCTTTTCCATCTCAGAGCCAGAACATTAGTGTATTGGATGGTCCAGCTGGGACAGCAGCAGTGCAGCTTTTCTTGTACCCCAGTTCAGTCCCCTCACAAAAACCAAACCAAACCTTCCCCAGCCTTCTACCATGACCATTACCTCCTCTGGGCTTCTGGAGTATTCAGCAAAACCAGTCACCAACTTTAAAAACCTCTGCAGATTCCCCAAATAACCTATTCCAGGGCTTGAGAAATCTTAGGGAATTCTTGACGTTGTGTAATCTGTATCTACCCAAATGCAATTTAGCAGCTGCCATTTATTTACATGAGGACTATGTCAAGTACCCCTAGTGTGATCCCTGTTACTCCACTCTCTTTCAGTGGGTACACCATGATTTCAGCCTTTGCTCTTGCTCATTAGATGCTCGTGATTTAATCTTTCACATTGGAATGCCAAGGTTCATCCATTCCTCTTTAGATGGTATGTTTTTCAAATCTTGTCTTTATAAGAAAATTGCATCCAATACAGAGATGTATGTGATTTACTTCTGGTAACTTCAGTTATTTTGATTAAAAATTTTCTCATTTTGCACTTCAGAGTATGTCAGCTTGGAGTAGATGCAGTTGCTTTTATACTTAAATCTCCAAAAAGGGTTGAAGGACACTGTCTCATTTCATCTGCTGAAAGAGACACAAGTGAAAAATTGAGAAATATTTGTGTTTATGCATCCAAGTATGATGTTTTCGTGATTGCAACAGCAGGATATTATTGATTCATATGACCTTTTCTGTCTCTTCATGTACAGAACATCCACTGGAGAGACTGCTGCTTGTCAGTCATTTTTTCTCTTGGTTTTGTGCAATGCCTGTGCCTGCTCTTGTGCTCCTGGACTCACATGCCATTCACTGCAGCAGTTTTTCAATTTACCAAGATAATATTGTATCCTGACATGGCCCTCCAAAGAGCTTGTGGTGTCTCATAGTTCCATAACTTTTGACATTTTGATAAGCATTCTCTGTCTCTCTCCATTGCATAATTCTCATTTCAGCTTGAGAGCTGCATCTCATGTCTGAAGAGGGGACAGGCAGCTGGAGCAAGTGGATTTTCTCCTGGGCTGTCCCAGCACATCCCTGCAAACCAGACTCTGCAGGTAAAGGCTGTATGAAGTCAGCTGCTGTCTAACTGCACAGCAGCCTTCTCACAATCCTGGAACTGCAGCTGACATCACTGTGATAATTGCTACAGCAGCTCTTGGGATTTCTCTGTTTGATGTGCGATATTCTATCCCAATAATGATTCCTGCAGAAGCAGAGGACAGCTCACTAGTGTTCTCCAGTGTACCAACTCTCGTAATTTTATTAGCTGAAGAAAATAAAATAATGCTAAAAAAAAAGAGGGACCCCTGCCCCTCCAGACACACTTTCTAACTATCAAAACTTTGATTGCTGATTGATTATTGGACCCCTGCTAAAGAGTTGCCCATGGAAGGAGATGCTGTGTTGGCTGGAGACCCAGAGGACGTTTCCTGGCCTGTCCAGGGTGGTCTCTTGCTGCTCATGGGCTTCCTCTCCATCTTCCATTTCTAAAGGAGTTTTACACTGCATTTGTGATGAAGCAGGCAAGCACCAGCAATATAAACAACACAGCCGCTGTTGCAGGAAAAATTATTGGTTTATTAAGACAAAAATTACAGAATATTTTACAGTTTGGGCACAATTTCTGAGCCCAAACTGGAATCAGTGCTTTCAAGAAAACTGAGACCCACTGCGTGTGAGAAGTGAGACAGAGGTCTGTCACAGGCTGTCCCCACTGCAGGAGAGGGGGGCTGACCTCTAGGCACTGAGGAAGGTGCTGATGACGGAGCAGGGCTGGAAATGGCCATGGATTTGGCCAGGACATGAGTGTGAAGGCAGGATTTGGTAAGAAGGAAGCTGGCAGGACCTGCAGATGTTCCCAGACCAGACCAGGCCAGGCCAGCCCTTATGGCAGTGCAAGGGGACAGACAGTGTGGCCATGCCTGGCTGCTCTCAGGTCAGTGCCCTGGAGCAGCTGGCAGTGGGTCCGTGCAATGTCATCCCAACCACCTGGGCCTAGCCTGAAAAGGGCTTTCAGCTGGTCAATGAAGCACTGAAATCAAGAATCCTCATCCCCAAATCCTGTCCTGCACTTCTGCCCCAGAGAAACATTGTCCCGTCATCTGCTTGGTCCCTCCCTCTGGTGAAGGCAGAGTGTCTTCCAGCATCAGTGGATTTTCTTTAAATACAGGTGAATCCCATTCTTGGAGCGAAGGATGATCTGAGTTATTTTGAGGGGAGGCGTGGCAGGGTCAGGCAAGAGCTCGAAGCGCAGCAGGGTCAGAGCCAGGGCCACCTTCATCTCGTTCATGGCAAACTGCTGCCCGATGCAGTTCCTGCCGAGGAATGGAGCAGCTCAGCCAACACCTCCCAGGGCTGGGCACAGCCCATGCCAGCCCTCCCACCCCAGCACACATCCTCCCCCTCCGCAGCTCAGGGGGCCCCAGGCAGGGCTTTGGGCAGCAAAACCAGGGACGTGGGCTCAGCAGGAGGAATTGAGAAGGAACATCGGAGGCTCGTGATGTGTGGTCAGTGAGCACGGAGAAGGAGGGAGATGGGGAAGCCAAAGGACAGGCCAGCAGGGATGAGCTGGTGGGTCTCCAAGCAGGGAAGCTCTGCTAAGTGTTTGCCTTGAAGGAGTCAGCACAGGGCAAAGGGAAGGATTGGGAGGAGGGATGAAGTGGGAATGAAAGGGCAGGAGGGTGGGGTGCTGTCTGCATCAAGGAGAGGGGAGCAGCTGAGCTCAGAATGCTGCAGGCTCCCTGCAGAATGCCAACAGGTTGTTTCACAGCTTTGGGAGCCAGTTCCCTGTCCCCAGAAGGGGCTTGGCCATGCTGCCTTCCCATTTTGCCTGCTGGTATCAGAACCTCTCTGTTGTACAAACACTTATATCCTCATTTAACTGTTTAACTATGAAATTCTGCAGGGCCAGGACTGCAGGTTGTGGTCTCTGCCCACTACTCCTTCAGTGTTCAATTCCCTTTACCTCATTCCAGCAGAAAAAGGCAGAAAGGCATGAGAGTGCCTGCCAGAGACGTTCTCTGGGGAAAAACGCAAAGGGTCAAACACCTGGAAATGAAGAATATGCAGCAAGAAAAACCGATTATTTAAAGAACACGGTACTGATTGGTATCTTGAGAAATGTGACACCCCTTCATTTATGAGGAACCCTGAAGTAGAGAGAGAATTCTTCCCTCCTGCTAACAGGTGAAGGGGACATGGGAAGAGCTACATCATAAAGGGAAAAAATTATTAGGCGATCAAAAGAAAACTCACCAAAGGATCTTTCCATACTTCAGGGTTCCTGTGAATGAGGTAAATGCTTATGGCAGTGACGCTGCCTGGAAAACAATTGAGGATGAGAAAAGGGCTCACTGACCAAGAAACAAGCCAACATCTGCACAGCCCTGCCTGAACATCTGCGCCAGCGAGGATGCAGCTGGTGCCTGAGAGCAGAGTTCTGTGCAGCAGGAATAGGATTTACAGACCTTCCGGCAAGGTGCGTCCATCGGGGAAGGTGACGGGTTTGCTGAGCTGCCGGGACACGCCAGGCACCGGGGGGTAAAGGCGCAGGCTCTCCTTGATGCACATGGTGCTGTAAGTCATCTTGCCCAGGTCCTCCCTGTTGGGACAGGCAGGCTGAGCCCCCGCTCCCCCCACTGCCTGTGCTGCCAGGTCCCTTCACCCACAGCCACCCAGCCCCTGAGCAGATCCCCCTGCAACAGAACAGAGGGACCCACCATGCCCAGCCACAGGCTGCAGGAGGCTGGGGATGCCAGGACACCTCTGAACAACCTGAACAGCCACTGAACAAGCTCAAATGCAAAGTGACAGTGAGGATTGAAAAGCACATCTATGCTGTCCTGTGGTAAGAAAACAGGAGAGAGCAAAGAGCAGTGCTGGTGGCCCAGGACTTGGGATGGCATCCAGAATGTCCCTTCCAGGCTAGCAGACTTAGCTGAAGGATCTGCTCCAAACAGTGAAGTCCCTGTGCATGCAGCAACCCCAGCTTTTGAGCCTTGAAGACATCACTCACTTAGAAATGGCAGCGATAGGAAAAGAATTACCATCAAAGGAAATGGTGCGACCTTACCACTGGATTGTGTCCCGATCCCCTAGGATGCCCTGGATCTCCTCCCTGCACCGTTGCTGGTGCTCAGGGTGTATTGCCAGGCAGTAGAAGAGCCAGGAGATGCCACTGGCTGTTGTGTCATGGCCCTCAAACATGAACGTGTCCACCTCAGCACGCAGGTCCTCATCGGACAGTGCAGCTCCATTCTCATCCTAACATTCCAGAGACACTCTCAGTGGCCCAGATATATAAAATTTATATATATATATATTACAATATCACACACACATATATACATAAATATGTAAATATCCCAGTACGGGCCATTATATTCTTTCAGCTATTGCAAAAGGGGCGTGATGATGCCTGTGGGATACACATAAAACAAAATCAATGTCTGTTTACACTCAATTCAGAGCCTCTTTCCCTTTGCTTTAAAATCTCTTTATCCCCCCATATTAAACCACTAGGACTACAAAATCCCTCTGCATGTTGTATTCCTAAAAAGACACTGCCAACATTTCAACAACGGAAAATTGGATCAGCTTGGCCTCTCTTCAACTGGGCAGGACTGAGCTAATTTTTTTAATGGTTTGTGCAGTCCTGAGGGTCTTTGGTGATTTGTGGCACCCCTGTAAAGACTTTTTGCACTCTATGCTCTGCTGCACATACACTCCTTGCCACTCACTTTGGCACACAGCAGAATGTCCAAGAAGTCCAAATGTCTCTTCTTCTGGATCTTTTCAAATTCCCGTTCATCTTTAAGGGATTCCTTTCGCTCGTGGATCACCTTGTCTGGGGGAGATAGGGTTAAAGGTTCAGCAGGGTCAGGAGATGCTAAGCTGCAAAACTGTCCTTCCTTTGAATGCAAACCTCGCCCAAGGAGGTGAGCACTGCTCAGTCCATGATGCATTTGACCTGTGCTTCTGTATCACCAGCACTTTGGCTTTTCCAGAGGCATGGCAACAAATGCCATGGACACTGTCATCCTTTTCTGCAAGCTTCTTTGTTCACCATGGACTTCTCACCTACTTTACACACCCCTCATGTATTAAAATCACACCTGGCTCGAAATGGAAAATCATTCCTTGCACTAGTGTTGCCTGCAGTGCACATCCCAGTCTACAGGTGCATTCCCAGAGGGCAATTCCTCCATTAATCCAGTTTAATGATCCAGGAGCTGCAAGACCCCTTTGCTTCATGCCTAGATCAGACCACTGCTGCAAGCTGATGTCCTGCTTGGATCTCAGCTCTGAGCCTCTGGGCAGCATCACTGCACAGGCAAGGAGATGACCTGACTGCCTCTGTCCCAGCTTTTGGGAGAGGATGACAGCAGGGAATACCTGTGTGGTCATGAGCGATCCTGCAGGCCTTCCTGAACTGAAATCCATGGGGGCTGAGCCAGTAAATGATGTCATTGTGGTAGGGGAAGATGCGGAGGCGCTGGTGCACCATGTGGCAGAGGTCGTAGACAGCCTGGATGTAGGTGTTTTTCCTGGAGGGAGGGGAATAGGAAGCTTGTAAATTTGGGAGCACAGTGACAAGCAATTTGCCCATTTCCCTCCTGAGCTGCAAACTTCCTGCCAGGATCTGAGGCAGCCAGCACTGACCTGTTGGTCTGGCAGTTGCTTTGACAACTGAAGGCACATTTCATGATGCNGCAGCTCCATTCTCATCCTAACAGTCCAGAGACACTCTCAGTGGCCCAGATATATAAAATTTATATATATATATATTACAATATCACACACACATATATACATAAATATGTAAATATCCCAGTACGGGCCATTATATTCTTTCAGCTATTGCAAAAGGGGCGTGATGATGCCTGTGGGATACACATAAAACAAAATCAATGTCTGTTTACACTCAATTCAGAGCCTCTTTCCCTTTGCTTTAAAATCTCTTTATCCCCCCATATTAAACCACTAGGACTACAAAATCCCTCTGCATGTTGTATTCCTAAAAAGACACTGCCAACATTTCAACAACGGAAAATTGGATCAGCTTGGCCTCTCTTCAACTGGGCAGGACTGAGCTAATTTTTTTAATGGTTTGTGCAGTCCTGAGGGTCTTTGGTGATTTGTGGCACCCCTGTAAAGACTTTTTGCACTCTATGCTCTGCTGCACATACACTCCTTGCCACTCACTTTGGCACACAGCAGAATGTCCAAGAAGTCCAAATGTCTCTTCTTCTGGATCTTTTCAAATTCCCGTTCATCTTTAAGGGATTCCTTTCGCTCGTGGATCACCTTGTCTGGGGGAGATAGGGTTAAAGGTTCAGCAGGGTCAGGAGATGCTAAGCTGCAAAACTGTCCTTCCTTTGAATGCAAACCTCGCCCAAGGAGGTGAGCACTGCTCAGTCCATGATGCATTTGACCTGTGCTTCTGTATCACCAGCACTTTGGCTTTTCCAGAGGCATGGCAACAAATGCCATGGACACTGTCATCCTTTTCTGCAAGCTTCTTTGTTCACCATGGACTTCTCACCTACTTTACACACCCCTCATGTATTAAAATCACACCTGGCTCGAAATGGAAAATCATTCCTTGCACTAGTGTTGCCTGCAGTGCACATCCCAGTCTACAGGTGCATTCCCAGAGGGCAATTCCTCCATTAATCCAGTTTAATGATCCAGGAGCTGCAAGACCCCTTTGCTTCATGCCTAGATCAGACCACTGCTGCAAGCTGATGTCCTGCTTGGATCTCAGCTCTGAGCCTCTGGGCAGCATCACTGCACAGGCAAGGAGATGACCTGACTGCCTCTGTCCCAGCTTTTGGGAGAGGATGACAGCAGGGAATACCTGTGTGGTCATGAGCGATCCTGCAGGCCTTCCTGAACTGAAATCCATGGGGGCTGAGCCAGTAAATGATGTCATTGTGGTAGGGGAAGATGCGGAGGCGCTGGTGCACCATGTGGCAGAGGTCGTAGACAGCCTGGATGTAGGTGTTTTTCCTGGAGGGAGGGGAATAGGAAGCTTGTAAATTTGGGAGCACAGTGACAAGCAATTTGCCCATTTCCCTCCTGAGCTGCAAACTTCCTGCCAGGATCTGAGGCAGCCAGCACTGACCTGTTGGTCTGGCAGTTGCTTTGACAACTGAAGGCACATTTCATGATGCTATCAAGAGTCATCAAGCTGACATGCTCAAAGAGCTCCACTGGCTTCCCATCTGCTGTCAGCTTTTCCCACTTATCCTAGGGCACAAAGGAGACAGAAATGAGAAGACAAGGGTCAGCTCTGCATCATCTTCAGTCACCCCTGGTTAAATGAGTACTCAGATAGAGAGCCATCCCAGAGAAATGGAGAAAAAAGAAGGGGATCTCTTAGCTGCCAGCAAAATCCCAGAGAAGAAAAAACAAGAGTGGGATGGTTAATAAGAGATTTACCTCAGGCACCTGCTATTCTTGGATCCTGCTGGGGGTGAGCCCTGCTACACCCTATCCTGAGGCAAGGGCACCCTGGAGAAGCCCAGGACAGGTGCATTTCTGGGTGATGAGGAGTTACCTAAGTCCTTCTTAGGATGTAATGTGTTTTTCTGTACAGGAGCAGCATATGCTGGCATTGGGCTTCACTGGGTTTGTTCCTGAGCACATCCGAGCTTGGTGCCCAAGATGCAAACTCTGGAGCAAGGTTTTTTTCTCTGTCACACAATCTCTGTGCCAGTGTGTTTTGCCAGCAAGTAATACAGGAGCTCTTGCTCAACTCTTTGTATAGTGGATCCCTAGGGACACTATAAGTCCTGTCTCTATTCCCCAGCAGACATGAAGTGACGATGAATCCTCCGTCCCCTCGCGGCTGTAAGAAATGAGTGGACTTAAAAGCTGAGAAAGGGAGGGGAGGGAGGAGCACGGTCACATCTGAGCTCCACAGCACCAAACCAGGCTTGTGGGGACAGATGCAGGTCCGTAGCACATGCAACGATTGCCACCTGGTGGCACGGGCTCACACAACGGGCCTTGTGCACAAGGAATTTCAAACTCCCAGGCACTTCTGAGCCTTACAGAAGCTCTCCCGGCCCTCCAGCCCCCAGCTCCTGGCTGCTCTCGGGGCCAGGAGGAGGAATCCAGCCAGGATCTATTTGAAGCTGCTGGGGAGGTTAGAATGAGGCAGGTGAAGGAGAAGGAACAGATCCAGCATCCAGACTCCTCCAGTTCATTTGCACAAAGCCTGGTGCCCTTCTTCTGTAATTCCTACTGGTTTCCATCGTGCCCAGAACTAGTGGATTGAAGAACAATGCATTTTTTCTGTTTATGAGGCATGGCAGGGATTGAAGTTCAGTCATGGGTATGTTGACAGCAAATAATACCCTTCAACCTTAGGTCTCAGTATAGCTCTGCTCCAACCTTTATTTTTGGTGGATTTATTGGGAACATTTATTTTCCTCAATTCTTTATTTAGACAAACACGTTATAAGAAGTTGCCATTGGAACTGAGATCATGCAGTTTGGGGATGGCAGTAACATTAATCCTGAAACCTCAGCCTTTCCTCTAGGCAGTACCAGGGACACTGTCATTGCAGGGAGGCTCAACCTGCTCATCCCTTCCAAAGGATGCTCATCCCTTCCAGCTCAAGGGCAGGGATTTGGGGTGACTCAGAAAGACTGACCACCAGGACAGAGCATGTCCTTACAATCACCAGATAAAGAAAACTCCACTCCAGCATTTACCTCCTAACCAGAGAGGATGGGGGAAAAAAAAACAGGGCAGAGAAGGGAGCATCATGAATCCTACCAGCATCACATTCGTAGACTCTGCCATCAGGCCCACGTACGGCTTCAAGACATCGTAATGAAACCCTGGAGTCAGGAGTTTTCGATGTTGGTGCCATTTGGGCCCATGTAAGATCAGCAACCCGTTCCCTGGGGAAACACAGGCAAGGCATGTTTTGCAGGGCACAGGCAGACTGCTCAGCTGCCTGCAGACACAGCCTCAGCCTGCACAGAGTGTGACTAAATCTGCTATCCGAGCTGCTGTGAGAGGGCATCTCCAAACGCTGCCATCAGCCCCAGGGCTCCTGGAGCTGAGCAAAGCCCTGCTCATCAAAATGGCACAGCGCTGTCTCTGAAAAGAAACACCAACACTACTGGAAAAGAGAGGTTCAGAGCAGCAGATATATTTTTCACCAGTCCTCCAATGAATTTAAGCTTCTCCTATCACCAGTCTTTGCCATCTATGGACATGTAAGTATTTGTACATATGTTGCACCCAAAATTTCTTTCCTTGAAAATAAATAGAATTACTTAGCACCTTTTCCAGTAAATGTAATAATTTCAGGAAGCTTTTAGCAATAACTCCATCAAGGAACAGGTACAATGCTGTTTATTTATAGTGTGGTTTTGACTACCTTCAGAATCATTCCTGGCAGGCAAAGCCCTGAGAATACATACCAATCCATGGGACAAGGTGTTTATAGCTGATGTTATCCTTGGGATCTGTAAAAAAAAAAAAAAAAAAAGTAAAGAAAGAGAAAATAAAATGGTAAATGTTTCAATAGCATGAATCCAGGTTTGCAGCTGAAAGCTCCCTCTGGGCTCTCACTTTTGGTTGGGTATGAAGCAAAATCAGTGGCATCCCTGCAGAACTCCCAGCAATTCAACACAAACAAGCTTCATCTCTGCCAGCTGCAATAAACACATATAAAAGCAGATGCTCACACTGGAAAAAACAAGAATATTTGCAGTCCGAAGTCTGTGCAGTGTGATAAATGATTAACCCTCTCAGACACCACTGTTCAGCGCCTTTTCTTCTCGATGCACTAAAGATACTTCTCTGCAGTAGGAGTCAGAACTCTGAACCTAGTAAAAAGCTCCCAGGTGTCCTCTCCATGCTGGGATCAGGCACTGAGTAGTTAAATTTTTAAGGAGCACCTGAGGAAGTCTGATTTTCCAGCAATGGATTTGGAGTCAGGTGAGCCCTGCAGCCCTGTGCCTGAGGTACCTAGGGCACAGCATGAAGGAGGGGTATCTCTCCATGCCTTTAGACGATTTCTGCAACAAAATCTCTCTGTAAAACCCTGCCTTGCTGTAAATTTTGAGGCTGGCATGGGAAATCTGCAGGCTGGGGTTGCTGCTCCCCAGCTGAAGCCATAATCTCTCACCTCCTCTGCTCAACAGCACCTTGGCATAGTCGGGATCAGTGATAACCAGGAATGCTGAGAAACTCCCAAACCACATAGGGTGAGCATGTGGGTACTTCTGTGCCCAGATCTCTGCCTTGTCCAGCACCTCTTCCTCCTTGAGAAACTAGTTGAGGAGAAGAAAAAAGAGAAAGAATACACAGATTTGGAGGGAGAAAAAAAAAAATCTCCCAGTACATTGTCTTAAAAGTTCAATGTCTTTCTGAGCACAAAACCAGGTAAGAACAAATAAGGTGTTTTTTTTCCTCAGTGTTTGCAGAGCATGGGAAGTAGAGATGTTTGCTACTTTTAAAGCTCCTATAAAATAATTCTTGCTTATGACTTGACCTTGATCATCCTTAGGCACGGTGGTAGTGCCTATCAGCTCATATGAGTCATCTGCTGTTTTTCCATGGCCATCCCATGGAGGGCTCAGAATTGCCCCAGACAGCATCTGCATTTTGAGGCATGTAACTACATTCTCACTTGCACATGGCTGAGCAATTAGCACTCTGCAGCTGGGAGAAAATACAGCAGCCAACAGCATCACTGCTGCGTCTGCCCCAGTGCAGCTGTGGGAAACCACAGCCTCCTCTAGACATTGAGGGGGAGAAGGCCAGTGTCCAGGAAAAATTCAACAGAATTAGTCCAAATGGATTGTACAGAGAAGGGAACACTGGTTAATAACATTACATTAAGAATTCGTTGATTTCTGGGAATTGGATTTTACAAGCAATGAAGAGCTGGCACTCCTAGAAAGATTTATCTCCTGTCCTTGGAGGCTGCAATCTGAGGAGCAGCATGAGCACCAGCTTTCATAACAGCAGCAGTGGCAGGTTCACTCCGAAGTCATCACTGCTTTATTGCTTTTACAGCCTATGTTGTTATGGACAGGCAACAAAGAACACGTGGAAAGAGCCCCAGTCACAAGCAGAGGAAAAAATCACAGAGACAAAACCATGTAAGATTCTTTTTTTGTTTGAAGAGAAAGTACTCTGGGCCAATATGCAGGGGGAGGGATTTTGGTAAGCCACATCTGACATTGCTACTCCTGCTTTGACTTGAAGCTTGAAGGTTAATTAAATCAGCATACTGGTGCAGAAATCAGGCTCAAAGTCACCCTATTGACTGTATCAAGTGAATATTTGCTCAGTTGCTTTAGTGCTGAGTTATCTCAGCTTTTAGTCTGGCTGGTGTTTCTCAACCCAGGACATGGCTCGTACTCAAATGATCACCCACATCAAATAATCAGCCACGTGCAGCTTGTCTTGGAGAAGATACTAATGAGTTATGGGGTGTCTGCCAGGGGCATGTCCAGGTTCAGCTCCAAGCCCGCCCTTCCTCACAAGCTGAGCACATCCCAGGTGACTCCCACATTCAGCAGAATTATGAATTACAACCAGTTATTACTTATTACAGAAAGCTCAATTTCGCTTACTCAAGTTCAAGATATTGAACTTAATAAATAGAACCATCAATTTCTCTGACTTCAGGGATCAAGTTTTGGGGCAAAAGGAGGCAGCCCTCCTCAGCACCCAACTCTTCAGCAAATGCCAGCAGAAGCAGGGCTTGGCACAGTGCCTCTAGCTAAGTGACACCTGAACATGTAGAGTCCCTTTGATACAGCTGCCTGTGCTTCTCCTGTCATGAATCACAAAAAACCATAATGGAAATAACTGGGAGATGCTCAGCAAGTCTCGCTGGCAGAAGTCCTAATCCTAGAAGCCTTTGTTTTGGAGCACCACCCTTGGCTTTTGCTATCAAGAACCATCCCTGTGCTGGCAGAAGGTCGAATGGGTTTATTTGAGAGGAGAGTTTACCCTCAAAGTGAGTAACCTGCTGCATCAAGCACTCTTCGGGCAGAGGGGGCAAAGTGTTCCTCTGTGAGCTGCAGAGGAATAGAAAGCTCTCACGCCTTAATCAGGGCTCCAGCTACCTGGCTCTGCATGAAAGACCATTACTTCTACTCCTTCTTCCCTTGGGGGCTTGAAAAGAAAAGCAGAAAACCCACTTGGGTCTGAGAAAGAAAGGTAATTGCCTGATCTCCTGCTGAAATGCAAGTTTTGAAATGGATCCAACACTAAAAGCATCTGGGAAGAGGCTTAAGGGCACTTTTGATGACTACACACTGATAGCAAATGAAAGAGAAAACACAGGAGCTGAAATCTGAGCATGAGGGTGTGCTGCGTGCAGCCAGAGCCGGGCTGGCTCCTCCCCACAGGGCAGAAGGGGACAAAGGGCTGCCGAGGGACTGACACCCTCCCTGGGCCAGCCGGACAGTGACCCTGCTGTCCTCTGCTTCCCACCAAACCCGGCCATGGGCAGTCAGTTTGGTCAGCTCAGGGCTGGCACTCTGGGTTTTAACTAAGTCGTGCTGCTGCAGTGAGACCGAACAGCTCTCCACAAGCTCTTCCTGATATTTTAATGTCATTTCTACTGAGTGATTTGGATAAGCAGAGACTAATACCCAGGGAATGCTTTAAAACAAAGTGATGTACTCCCAGGAGATCCACCCAGGGCACGACAAATACGTTTGAGATTCTTAACTGGCCTGGATCAAACCTAGGAAACAATCAGTTAAATCAGCAGAACAGGAAATGTCAGGGCTCTCCCTCTGCTCTCCTTGGGGTGTGTGCAAACTTTATATTCAGTGTGTGCCCAGGGCATTGCTGGTTTCTTTGCTGGCTCAGTGAAGTGTTAGGCTTTGGGGAATTCAGCAGCATTAATCAGCAAATTATTAAATCTCCAAAACGGGAATTCTCAAACAAACATTGTCTGAGGTAAAAGTTGAGGCACGAACAACCTAGGCATGACAACGGCAGGTATTTGGCACAAATGATCAAATTTCCGCCAGGACAAATAGTCACAACTAACAATCAGGAGAACATACTTTATTTAATTGCAGTTTTAAAGTCTAACTGGCAATGTAACAAAGCCCTGAACTGGCCCATCTTCATGCTTGCATTGCCAAAAGACTCCTTGTCCCGTCCAGCACAGCAAAACTGGCGCTGCCACAGCACAGAGACAAGCCCTGGGAGGTCTCCTGATTTCCCAGACATTTTTCAGGGTGCCAGTCATTTAATGTGCCACAGAGGTGCCCACGGCAGGACATCAGCAGAGCCCAGCAGAGGGCAAGGTGATTTTAAGCAGCTTTTAGTACATATGGAAAAGCTGTTTGCATCAGGCAAGCGCATTTACACCTCCTGAGGCTGCTGATGAGTTGTGAAAATCTGTTTGCCAAGGCAGCCTTGGTGATCTGTGTGGGCAAGTGCATACCTCGGGGAATAGTCATCGCTGCCACCAGTGACCAGAACAAGGCTCGCCTATGTACGTGGGTTTAGTTAGTCATGACCTTAATGCAACTGTAAGAAGATCCACAGCCCCCGCACCGGATGCAATGCCTGCGATGTGTTTTGTGGCTGAAACGTGGTTCAGAATTATCGGGTTCACCTGGCCGTGAGGTCGATGTAAGCTGGCAGGGTAGAGAGTGCCTTTGGATGCCGGGAGCCGCGAGCATCTGCTGAGCATCTCATCAGCTCAGCGCCGCAGGAGAGCTGCAGCGGCCGTGCCCTGCTGCCAGAGGAGCAGAGAGGTGACACTGGGGCCTGCCCCGGGACAGAGCAGCGCGGCTGTGCTGCCTCCAGCACCGATGCCGGCTCACACCGCGGGATGACCTTGCCTGTGGCACACTGCGTTACCGCTCTCTTGACTGGCGAGCCAGCCACCACCCTTTTCCACCGCGCAGTCCGCAGCAGCCTGCGGGAGCTCTGCCCGAGCCATGCTCTCGCTAAACATCACAGACAGGGAAAGCCCATTGGTCTGGCTGGGAAAAGGGATGCCCGCCTCTCACCCACCCAGCAATTCTCCTGGACCACGGGGACAGGTCCCACCAGCATCATTCCCACACGCCCCTCGGGAAAGCTGCTCGCCGCATTTCCCCCCGCTCCTCCCGGCAGCGCAGAGCCGGCTCTCCCCCACCTCGTGGACGTGGCCGAAGAGCCAGTGGGTCGGGTACCCGGGGAAGTCGGCCAGCGCCCGGAGCAGCTCCCGCCGCCGGTGGAACAGCTGGATGGCTTTCAGCAGCACGCAGGTCAGGCAGAAGACGGCGGCCAGGTGCAGCACCCTGGAGATATCCACGCCCAGCCACAGCAGCTTCATCGTCCTGGTGAGAGCCGCCAGCCGCTGCCTCCCGTGTCCCCCGGCGCCCCGGCGGCACCGGCCGCGCAGCCAATGCGGGGCGGAGAGGCAGGTCCAGAGTCCGAGCGGCTGCCAAATCACGGCAGCGCTTGTTGGGAGGGAACGGAAAGGAAGGGAAGGGGAGGCATCCCGCGGGAATGCTTCGCTCGCCACCCACACCGGCTGGGAGTTGCTGCCCGCCCCGAGTCCCCGCCGCCGGCATCGGCTGGCTCCGCGCCAGACCTCAGGCTGATAACAGACCGTGCCCTGGGATTCCTCCTCCTGAGGTCTTCATCACATATTCCTTCCTCACAAGGTTTCACCCTCATCTCCTCCCATTCCCATCCCGCATCCTGGCTAACAGCTCCCGCTCTCCTTCCCGGTCTCACTCCCGGCTG
>WBMY01018675.1:53219-81539 GCA_013397315.1 Donacobius atricapilla
CCGCAGGCTGGCGAGCCGGGGCGCGCTGGCGGCGGCCGAGGAGGAGGAGGAGGCAGGCGGGAGCCAGCCGCCGGCCGCTCCGCCGCCCCACAAGAGGATGAAGAAGCGCAAGGAGCTGAACGCCCTCATCGGCCTGGCCGCCGACGGCCGCAGGAAGAAGCCCGCCAAGAAGGGCTCGGGGCACCGGCTGCTGCGCACCGAGCCGCCCGCCTCCGACTCCGAGTCCAGCTCCGACGAGGACGAGTTCGCGGGGGCGCGGGGCCGCTGCGGAAAGTGAGTGCGGGGGCCCTGCTCGGACAGCTCCTGCCCCGGGCCCGCGCTGCCTTCGCTTCGGCGNGCGCTGCCTTCGCTCCGGCGGGTCGGGTTCGTGGCTGGGGGTGAAAGGGGCTGTGTGCGGCTGGGACTGCCGGGGGACACCCGGAGCTGCGCTGAGCGTGGCCGACCCCGCGAGCCCGCCTGTCTGGGGATGGAAGTATCGTCGAGTCGCAGAATGGTTTGGGTTGGAAGGGACCTTAAAGATTACCTGGTTCCAACCCCCAGCCGTGGCCAGGGACAGCTCCCGCTGGAGCATCCCCTGGCTTTTTTTTTTCTTTCTTTCTTCTTTTTTTTTTTTTTCCCTGTTTTGTGCTGAACGCAGCACAAGTCCTTGTGGACCAAACGTGGGGGCAGCCCCTGGAGATGCTGGGCGCAGCTACACGCGTGTGTGTGCTCAGCGCGGAGAGCTGGCTCCGTGCTGGTTTTCGCGGGGACCTGCTGTGCTTCTGGCAGTAAATAAGCTTTTCAGTTAAGTAACAGCATTAATAATGGGCCTCTGTGCATACCTGAAAGTCGGCATGTCTCAGGGAAACTTGGGCTTTCGCAATTTAGAACGCTCCAGAAGTATTTGTCGTAACATTGTGGTAATACCTTGTCTCGAAGTGTGTTTTTCAAGCTATCACGCAGGTGTGCCTGACTTAAGTTTGTGTCAGCAGAGCAGAATATTTTAGTAAAGGAAACCTGACAGCTGCTTTTAAACATGCTAGTTGTTGCCTACTGAAGATAAACTGAGTGGAAAGTAACAGCACTGACCTGACTTTATAGACTTATTTATTCCTGAGAACGCTCTTTGTTAGCCCTTGTCAGCCAAAATATGTGCTGTTACAACACTGCCCCTTACTTTGCTAGTACAGCATTTAAAATAACACTTTTCTAGGCACTGCTGTATATTCATGAGCTGTTCCTGTGTTTTCTGCAGGGGAGACTACCTGCGATGCTGCAGGTTCTGTTACCCTTTATGTGCGTTCGTCATTCTTGCTGCTTGTGTGGTCGCATGTGTTGGCTTAGTCTGGATGCAGGTGGCCCTCAAGGAAGATTTGGATGCAATAAAAGAGAAGTTTCGAACTAGTAAGTATGAATGTAACTACTATTTCACATTTTCTTTGGGCAGTATAAAGAGCTTTAGTTGCTTGCCTGCTCCGTCAAAAGTCTGAAAATACTGAGTAAACAAATAACGTCTGGATTGAGGAGTGCTGTGAGTCAAGAACACAGGCTTGGTGAATCTGAGGTGAATGTTATATATTCTTGCCTGCTCTGTATCTTCTGAGAAGCAGGGATACTGGAGTGTAGTTGCTTGTATATGCATTTCTAAAATTCCTTACTTTGGTCTTCAGAGTGCTCTCTTCCAAAGAAAGACCCTGTTTAAAAAGTTCTGATCAGACCTGTCAAAGCAGTCTAGGGAATTCTAGAAAAAAAAACAAAATGAAAAATTATGTTCTTGTCTTGAACTCTTTTAAAACCTCTGATACTTGCTCTGGAAGTACTGCAATTTGAATGTTGCTTCAGTACTGTAGTTTCTCTCTGTATCCTCTGAATGTTTATTTTGCTTCAAAGACCTGCTCTTGTTCAACTTTTACATCAGGTTACGTGTGGTGTAGAGTTAATATGTTTAACACTTTGAAGTGTGGAGTTAAGATGAAGTGCTTTGCTTATAAAGCTCAGATTTTCTCCGTCTGTGTTAAGATTCCCATGCCAAGGTTTTCAATATAACTTCCGTAGGCTGAGGTATAGCAAGTGGTGATAGGTGCATGTAAGGTATTCTCTTGGCTCGTTGAACCTCACCTCTGGGTTCAAGATGTGTTTTGGTGCCTTACGTTAGTAGTGTTTAAAATCCGGTGTAGATTGAAATGGGTAAGCAAAGGGGTTGTCTTGCTTGTGGTGAAAGAGGCATTGAGGAAGCGTGTGTAGAAATTCTTTGCTGTTGGTGTTTAGGTGTTCCTGTTCAGGCGTGCGAGGTGGGGAGTTGTCTGCCAAGGTGGAACAGGCTGGCTGGGTGGGAGAGAATTGCTGATAGACGTACTTTTGTATTAACTGATACTGAACTCTGAAAGTTAGCTGTAGTTGCTGCCCAACAGCTGGAGGATACCTTCAGTCCCAGGTGCTGCATTGTGGCTGTGAGTGTTCCCAGCAGCTCTGCAGTGGCTGTTCCTGTGTTCTGGGTCAGCAAGTGGTGCTCTTAGTGGACTGCTCCCCTTTAAGGGTGTGCTGGTGGTAAAAGTTTTGCACGAGGACAGCATTTGTTGGCTTTGGTGTAGTTAGGTTTCATCATTCCTGTTCAACACAGACCTCTTTGTTAAAGCAGCTGTTTTCCTTGAGTGTTGTTCTCCCTGTCTGGCAATTACAGATGGGCTTGTTTTCTTCTTAATAGCTCTGATAGAAAAGCTGTGCATTTAATGCTTTGTCTGGTGAAAAACTTGTCAGATTTCCCTGCCATCATAATACCATGCTTAGGAGTCGGATGGGAGCCTCATAATTGAGGCATAGCATTTAAATACAACAATAAAAAAAGCAGGCAGCAAGGACAACCTGGTTCCCAAAGGTAACACTGTGCCTTGGTGAGATGTGTGGGTGAATGAAAAAACAAAGCCTGGTGACCCATCTGTTGTACAGCAAGTTTGGAAAAGGAACCTTTCTCTGAATCTTCATCCAGACTTTTTTTCCCCGTAAGAGCAGATGTTTGTGGCAGTATTTGATATGTTCTGCCATCCTTTGCACAAAGTGAGCGTGGGATGAGTGCTTTTTATAAACAAGACTTTACATCAAGTATGTTTGGAATAGGAGGAAGTCATGTAGTGTTTTCCCTTCGGTTGTCAGCAGTGATGCTAAGAACACGTGTGGCATTTAACCTTCTTTGTGCTGCAAAAAACTCTTCAAATGGAGTCTCACCGTTCACAGTGAGAGTGGCAAAATGGAAAATAATTGTCTGCAAGAGCCTATGAAAACATGAGATTTAGTGTGAGCTGCTTGTGTCAAACGCACAAATTAGTTCTCAGTCTGTTTTGGCTAAAATACACCTTTCAAGATCTTACTTACCCAGAAGTGTTGTTTGGACCTTGGGTGATCCAGTTCAGATTTCTTTGCAGCTAGAAAGTATCTTTAGAACTTGCTTAAAGAGCAATGAGGTGGGTTTCTGAATATGCCCAGCTTTCCAGTTTTGTGTGTTTGAGCATCCACTCCACAGGCTTCTCCTTTTGACTGGATGGGTCACACATGGACATTTTTTCTGGGATCTGCCAGCTACACATCGCTGAGGTCCCACTGCTGTTGGCAGTCTGCTCTGAACGATGGCTGCTCATTGTGGAGTCTTCCAGTGCTGCCCTACAGGGTGGACGTGCAGATTTTGGAGAACTCTGTCATCTTCATCTCAAAACCTTTGCTTATTTGTTTCTCAGACCTAGCGATTTAGGGTTGCCTCATAGCACAGCTAAACAGCTTAGTCACTGCAGATCAGGAAGAGCTGCATATCTGAGGCTCACTGGAATTGCTTTGAGCCTCAGATTCCCCCTTCCTGTAGAATTAATGGCAGTAATAACTGACTTAATTTCCAAGTACCTTGTTTACTGGTTTGTTTACCAACAGGCATTGGTGTATAAGCTTATACATTATTTTTTTAGTTGTCTTTCTGTCACACAGAGGAACTAATTACATTAATCTCCTTGGAATTCACTTCATCGTCAACAGCCCCTCTGCAGGGGCACTGAAGTTCATTTCACCTGCCTCCTTTACCCTGGGACTGTTGGCAGCTCTTATTCACAGGCCCATTACTATTTCATGTTCCCCTGTGGAGGTAATGCAAAATAACTGCTCTAAATAAAGACCTACTGAGGTTTGCCAGAATGACAGGACTATGCAAAGTGTTAAATTTAGTACAGTCTCTCTGGGTTCTCTCTGCAGATATTGGTACTCTTAAAACAAAAAAGAGCTGTCATTCTGAGCAAACACTGAATCCAGACTGGCAGTAAACCTGTATGTAGAAACTGTTATCGCTTTCTTTCACTGTTGTAGATGTTGCTGTTTGTAATTTATTTTATGCCTTTTAGTGTTGTTTACCTGGATTTTGGTTTTGGTTTGCTTTTAATTATTTTTTCATTCTTTTAGTGGAATCTAATCAAAAAACATCCTTCCAAGAAATTCCTAAACTGAATGAAGATTTGGTGCAGAATCAAAAGCAGCTAGAACAAATTGAGACTGGAGAGCTGGGGTTGAGTAAAATTTGGATAAATATCACAGAGATCAATAAACAGGTGAGAGGAGATCAGTCCTTGGTTTTGAAAAATAATAAAATATTCCATTCAATTCTTTTTAATGAAAAATTATTTTATCCAAGGATTTCTGTGACCATATATATAGCTTTTATTTTTAAAATTCAAATAGGGTATAAACCTCATTATAAACAAGAAAAAACAGCTTGAGCATCCAGCTGGGCTGGAGACTGATCACAAGAGGAGAAATTGCATAACTGGTGGAGGGAGTTCAGGCAGAATTTAAAAGAAACCGAGAACTATGCTGTTCTTAATTTTCCTGCCAAATAGTTGTGATGTTTATGATGAGAGATTTGACATTTCAAATTTCTGAGAGCGTTTTGTAAGTGTGGAAAAGAGTTACCTAACTCAGAGCAAGCTCGTGTTGCTACAAACTAAGGCCTGGTGTCCTGGGAATATAGACCCTGCTAACACACACTCAGCCTCTGAGCTGGTGTAAATCTTGGCACTGCTAATGGAGCTAGAACTAAGCCACTTACCAGAGAGCTCTTTGCTCAGCTGCTCTATTAACTCACACTTCAAAGGAAGCATCCAGCAAGGGTTTTATTGAAATTTCTACCCTCGAGGGTAAAAGTTCAGAGCTGCTCACAGTGAACGGTACTGAGAGGTGTGTGTGGGGAACTCTTCTTGACCCAGGTGCTCTGGTTTAATTTGCTAAGAGTACTGAGGTGCCTGCTTAGATGGATTTTTCTTGTGTCCCATGTGGTGGTTCAGTGCTTACTGGGGCACATCCGAAAATTCGATTTGCTTTCTTTAGCATCTCACTGTTTTAGCCACAGTTATTCAGGCTCTTCCTGAGACTTTTAAAATGCTCTTATCTGCACCTGGCTGTTAAAGATACTTGCACATGGTTCTTGCAGGCCCTCAGGTTACTTCAGGGTCTGGTTACAGTCTGAGCCAGATCTTCTGGGGATCAAAATTTTCTTGCTGTTTTTTTTTTTAATCTGTGAATTGTTGGAATGTGCTGCTGGGAGTAATCTCAGCTAGTGTTCACAGCTGTGAGCTAGAGAGTCTGCATACCAGCTGATTAACATTGACCTAATGTAAAATTAGGGTCTTTTCCTCAACTTGCAAAACAACTTTGCTTTTTAACCAGAAGAAAGTGAATTTTAGTCTCTGTTCCACTTGTGTACCAGGGGGTGTGGATGAGAGGCACAACCTCTTTGCCCATCACTCAGCTGGACAAGCTGTATGGCTTTGCTGGGTGTTGCCAAATACAAAAGTTGGGTGATGGCTTCCTCCGTGTGAACACTTCTTGCACAATTTTTAAAGTCTTTCTTGGGCAACAGCCTCTCTCTGAGAAGATGAATGTAAAACTGGCAGAGGGTACCTTACTGAAAAAAAGGGTTTTCTGTGGCTTTCATCTGGTTTTAAAAAAATAGTTAAATAAAAACTTGCTCTTTTCAAGAGCCAGAATATTTTTAATGTAACCTAGTCAGGACTTCTAACCTAGAGACGGGTGGTTTTTGTGTGTATATGTATAATTTTGTATTGCCTTATGTTTTAATATTATACATTAAGCCATTGGTTTTGTGGGAGGTCAGAATCAGGATTATGTTGCCTAATTCTAAGTACTCCTTTTTGGTTTTAGATATCAGTATTGACCTCAACAGTTAATCATCTCAAAAACAATATAAAATCTGCTGCTGACCTGATTTCTCTTCCACTCACAGTAGAGAAACTTCAGAAGGTAAGTACTGTAAATGTGTCTATCACTAAATGTGTTCTGTGTGCTAAGCTGGGCTCTTGGGGACAGCACTGACAGCAGGAGCTACCTGAGCTGAAAGGGATATTTACTTCTCTTGTCTTTAAAATTTGACTTCATAAATTGTATGGTCCTATGATAATATGCGTCAGGTAGAAAATTTAGAGGCCTTGTTTATCCCTTTTGGAGATGAATTTGTTTGTATTATGCTGCCCCACGTGTACCTTGGAGCTAATCTTTCGGGTTACTTTCCTTCAAGTTGCTAATCTTAATATCATGTGAGACACTTGGAAAAAGTCTCTCTGCAGTTTTATAACGGCATGCAAATAGGTGGTTTGTTTAGCTTTTGTGATTGGAAATGTATTGCTTTCTGTTAATACAAGATGTTATTGTGTGCCTTACTGAGCATTCTTTACCAAAGAACTGTCTTGTTCATTTTGGTTAAAAGAATGGCTTGTTGGAACTTGCCTGGCTCTTCCATGGCAGTTCTGTTCATTCAGCAAGAAACATTTATGTTGGGCTAACACCTGTTAGTCCGGTCTTTGTGGCATTATGGGTTTCCACGTCTCATTTCCTATCCCTATAAAATTAATGTACAATCAACAAGCTAGTGATATGCAAAGTGTGGTTTGGCTGATGGGGCTGCCAGGATTTCTTTTTCTGGGAGGAGTACAAAGCTGTTGCCTAAGCTCCTTATTTGCTGCTACAAGCAGGCTGGATTTTCACTGTGTCCTGGTCAGAAGCAAGTCTGAAGGCAAGTTGTTAGCAGGAGAGTGTGGCCAGCAGGACCAGGGCAGTGATTGTCCTCCTGTTCTGGCCACTGGTGAGGCCACACCTCGAATCCTGTGTCCAGTTCTGGGCCCCTCAATTCAGGAAGTACATTAACGGGCTGAAAAGTGTCCAGAGAAGGGCAGTGGAGCTGGGGAAGGGTCTGGAGCACAAGTCTGATGAGGAGCAGCTGGGGGTGTTTAGCCTGGTGAAAAGGAGGCTCAGGGGGGACCTTATCACTTTCTACAACTCCCTGAAAGGAGGTTACAACCAGGTGGGGGCTCAGGCTCTACTCTCAAGTGACAAGTGATAGGACAAAAGGAAAAGCTAGCCTAAAGCTGTGCCAGTGGAGGTTTAGATGGGATAACAGGAAAAATTTCTTCACTGTATGGGTTGTCAAACGGTGGAGCAGGCTGCACAAGGAGCTGGAGCTGCCATCTCTGGAGGTATTTAAAGGACATGGATAGGAGCTTGGGGACATGGATTAATGGTGGACTTGGCATTGCTGAGTTAACAGCTGGTCTCAGTCTTAGAGGTCCTTGCCAGCCTAAGTGATCCTATGACAAGACTGCATTTCTTATGTGGGATTTGGTTTTCTTGAGCCTATTTCCTTGTAAGTACCGTTCCTGGAAATAAGGATACCAGCTGGTGTTAAAATCCTGAAGGATTACTGAGGGAATTCCTCTTGGGCAGTGGCTTTTGTTCATACTGGCGGAAAGATGCTAGAGGTGTCCTGAGGTCTTCCAGGGCAGAGGTTGCCTTGGGTATAATTTGCAGTTTGGAGTGAAAAAAAAAAGTTATAAATTCTTCAAACTCGTGTGCATGATTTTGTGGCAGTCTGCCTGCAGTTTCACTAACAAAACATTGTGTTTGGCTGATCAGTACTTTGGGACAGTGCAGTTTGAAGATGGCTGAGATTTCTGACATCTTTTTTATTCCAGACTGTAGCCAACATAGGTAGCACCCTTACCAGTGTGGCTCATGATGTTGAAAATATACAGACAGCTATTGAGGAATACAAGAAATCCATAGAAATACTCCAGAATGATGTGGTAAGAAAAATGCACTGCTTTAACACTGCCTAATATGAAGCAAGTTAAATATTTGGAATTTTGCCTTTTACCTTTGAAATACTTCTGAGGTTTCAGTAGGTTGGTATATTAATTAGTTAATCTTCTAATCCCTGTGTGACATCTGTATGGTACCAAGTACTTGTTTCTCTGGAGCTAGAATTGTTCCTTTCTACTTGTGCTCTCCTGCATATTTTTGTTGCCTATTCCACAGATATGGGGGTTTGGGAAATGCTCCTGTATGATGCAGGGTGCTGCTTATGTAACTGTCAGCACTGTTTTAGATCTGGGAATGTCAGAAAATTGATACCGTTTGTTGGTTGAATTAAGAATCTATAAAAGGATGAAATTACTGACTGCCTTCAGCAGAAACTACTCGCTGTATTTATCTTGACCCCTCACTTGAGGTTTACAAACTGAGCCAATAATTACAGTTTTTCAGCTGAACTGCAGTACAATTCTTGCAGATAAAATCTAAATTAGACACATAATAAAGCTTGATTCAGTCAGTGGGTGCTCTAAAAACATTGCAGATAATGGCAGTGTGTATGGTGGCAGTGAAATGTGTATCATAATACTTCATTAAACAGAGGAGGGTTAATTAGTAGGCTTTAATGAAAATAAATTTGGACCTTATGTGTTTGAAAGAGAAAACTATTAGCCTAGTTAAAATACTGCATGCACAGCAGACCTGAGTGACTGTAATTGTAGCAATACATTCTTAGCTACAGTCTGACAGTTGTTCAACACTTATTCACAAGGATTTTGTAACACCATTTTCTACTTCTGCTTCTTTCCATAGAAGGAATTAAAACAGCTGCCTTCACTTCCCTCCACTGTTGTGCCAAGGACTGAGGGAAATCAGACAGAATACTGCAAAAAGGTATTTTTCTCCCTTGCATACGGAATTTTGGTATAAGTGTCATGGCTGTGTAACTTACCTGTGTGTTTTGCAGTACTGTAGTGTGCAAAAACCCCACGTTTTTTATCAAGACAATGCAGATAGCATGCTTTGAAGCAAAACAAGATAATTTTGTTGTAGTTTGTTCCTGTGTATGTGCAAACAGGTAAGTGAGAGTAGGTTTTTTTTGTGTTCTGATTGGGTGAGAAGTAAAAAGAGTGAAACCGATATCTGACAAATTATAGGTGTGCTTTGCTAAAGTGAATGAAAATAAGTTAAAGGCTTTTAGTGGAGTACATTTTATGGTAAGTACTTGCTAATCTGAGCAAACTTGGGAGTGGCATGTACTGAGTCACCCTCAGTGTAATGAGGTGTGGAAAGCAGTAATTCAGCAACAAAAAAAAGAAAAAGGTTTATATGTAGGTGTTTAGCTGAACGGGTTGGAACAGAATGACTGCACTTACTTACACTTAATACAGACAATATCTTCCTCAAAAATGAATCCTGTATATAAGTATGCCCAGTACATGCTTTCTTGGGAAAAATGGTTGTGCTTACAAAGCTTGACGTGGAAAATGAGATGAATAGGCTTTCTGTGTTCACTGCCCAGCTGAAATGACCGTATGAACAACAAAGAGGCTAGCCCTGGGGAAGAATCTCAGTTTCAAACTTTCAGAAAGTTGGAATACCTTTCTGGAAGCTTCCAGTTGGATGTTTTCAGTGGTGTCAGTGGAGAGCCAGCCTGAAGTCTGCCCAGTTAAACTGGGTCAGTCCTGTTGTTAATAGCAGGAGTTGCTGCAGAGGTTGGGTAAACTGACACATGCTCTGTTTATATTTCAGGAAAGCCAGGCACTGCATGCAGCTTTGGAGCAGCTAAATAATACTGTAGTGGTGTACCAAAAGTTGAACGACGTCAAGCTTCTAAATGTGGATTCAGCCATTGGCAATCTCAGCCGGAAAGTTACACTGTTGGAAGACTCTCCCCTGGTTGTGAAAAATCTGCACAAAAGAGAGAACTCATCTACCATCGTGGTAAGTGGGGGCTGGCTCAGGGTGTCTCCTCAGGCTACTGCTTCCTTTACACTGCAGACACAGCTTTTCAGACCTAACTAAAGAAAATGTCAGAGTGACACTTGAGATGCTTAGGAGTTCGTTTATAGAAGGCTGGAATTTGTTCTGAACAGATAACCAGCATTAAGAGTGTCTCAGAAGCAGTATTTAATTTCTTTCCTGCAGTATCTACAGGAAAGTGTCCATATTACTGTGACACTTAAGAGTTGGGTGGGTGCATTATGAGGCAGGATTCACAAACTGAGCTGTGTTTTAGGAATCATTCTGGCACAGATCTGGTAAGACCCACTGAGGACCTAAGTGGGACTCTGCATTTGTTTAACAGTGGTTAAATTCTAAAAAAAGCCAATAATAAAAAAACCTCCTAAATAAGTTCATAAATTTTTCCAGTGTTTTCTGTTTGCCCCACTGGAGCCAGTCTGTGAGAACATGTTCTGTATGTTAAACAATAAAGGAACATGATGACGTTGCTGTGGTAAACTCTATAACCCATTTATATGACTTCATGTTTATTCTACAGTGTATCTGCCCTGGTTTATCTCTGCTTAATGTCTACCAGATTTGAAGGAAAGAAATCGTTGTAGAAAATACAAAGCACATGAATAAACTCTGCTCTGTTTTTTCTGTAGGGGAATGATGCAACTACCTCTCTAAAAGTGGAAAATGAAGATCAACTAGATATTGAAACTCGGTCAGATAAAGAACTGAAGGTAAAGTAAGGAAATACAAATTACACTGGATTAGTAGAGCATGTAATTGTCTTTCTAAAGATGTTTTAAATGGACCTTAATTGAGCAAAGGTCTGCAAAGAGGCACTAATGGAGTCTAGGACTTGCTGAAAGCCCCTCTCAGTAATGGTCTATCACTGTCTGGGAATGAGTTTAACTGAATGGCCAAATTGTGGGCTGGGGATAGGAGGGGATGCTGCTAAATTTAGTTTCCATCTGCTGGAAAGAAGGTGGGTGAGTGAACAGGCTGCACTATCAGTTCTGGGCTTGTACTGATGTGAACTCATCCTGTCATCTGGAATGTACCAATGAATAGAGTAAGGGAGTTGCAGATTAAAAATATGGGGGTTTTTCTTTAACAGAGATGCAGTGGCTTCTGCACAAAGGTATTTACTACCACACACAAACCTTTGGAACAATGAAGCAGCTTAATTAATGTGTAAGTGTTCACTCCAGGGATGCTTGATTATATTATATTATATTACAGCTTTCCAATGTCTTGCTCTTCTCTGTAGGAAATACAGAAAGTAAATATCAGATTCTTTTTAAATGAATGTATGCAAAATAATTGTTTGTTTTTCAGGTTGAGGTACTTATTCTGTTGTTTGTTTTCCTACAGACCATGTGAATTTATTAATTGTATCTTCCCATAGGTTGTTTATTTATTTATTCACTTACTTACTGGTTTTAACTCTTGTCTGTAATTTTAAACTTGATCAGCCTGGATACCTCAAAGTCAGTCAAAAGTGCTGACATATTTTAAATTACTGCTTCTTCTGGTCTTTTACATCTACTGAAGGGGCGCACTTTAAGATATTTTTTTTTCTGTACATATGCAGGAAGCAGAAACTAGAGATTCTCAGGTATCAAAATTAAAAGAGACTCTTCAGCTGATCAGTGCTATCACAAGCAAGTCAGAAAATGACAGACCCATTGAGGCATCAAAGAATGGTAAGAATGTCTGGTAACAGTAATCCTTAAACGTAGAGGTTCCTCTGTAGTAATTCAAAGAATAACTAATGAAGGTGGATAATTGAGACTCTTCCTTAAGATTTTGATGAAGGTTTTTTAGTTAAAGCAGTAGGAAACTGATGTTGCTAAAACAGAAAACTGTGCATGACTCCAAAATGTAAAATGTGTATGGCAGGATTCACATGGATTGGTGGCTGGTGTTTGAAGGCATGCGCTGATTAACTGTAGCACTTTATACCCAGCAACATCTGGTTATAAATTCAAAATGTAAGTAATAGAGAGGAAAGGTCTCTGCCTTTGCTAGCTTCAGTTCTGCACTGCTGCTGAACATCAGATTTTTAAATACTTAATCACAATGGAACTGTACTGCTTGTTCATTCCAAGCAGGAGCTTGGAAATTTGGACCTTGCTGTTGGGGAGTGTTGGTATCGATAAGGTGAAAGTAACCCAGGTGGGCAGATGTAATTTTCTTAGTGAAGCTTCTTCAGCACCCTCAGAGTGAGGAGCAGAAAATACTCCCTAGTCATTTTTTGTATGGAAGTTTATAAATACACACTTCCTAGTACAGAATGGAAGGTTAAAGCTGTGTGACTGTCCCAAAACTGTTCTTTCAATTAAAGTAAAAAGGGACAGCACTGTTACATTCTGAAATATTGCAGCATTCTTATCCCATACAGCTACTGTGATAAAAAAAAAAATAGTTTCATTGGGTTTTTGTTTGGTTTTGCTAGCTGTAATTCTGGGAATTAGTAAGAGTAATAGAAATTGTTTTGTAACAGTTGAAAGTAGTCGGAGTACTACAGCAAAGCCCACAGACCTTTCAAGGGTGACTTCAAGGTCAGCTAGTGACAACACAGAAATGGACAACTGAGCCATCTGTCCTTACCAGGAATTTCCAGCATTGAAGGTATGTCCTTTTTAGGCTGATCTTTTCTTCTGAGTATTTCATATAAATGTGTAGGACAGGATAAGTATAAATATTTTGGGAGATGTGAGGTCAATTTTAAAAGCTTGAGGACCATGGGTTTAATAAAAAAAAAAGCAATTAAGAAAAAACTGAAGGAAAAGAATAGCATGTAAAAGAAAAGAAACAGAGATTTAAGCAGGAGTGTTCATTATTAGTGAATTATAATTATTTTGAGTACCAAAGTATTACATTGAGTGCCCCAGAGACTGGGAGAAAAGTCAAGGGCAGAATGAACATGCTGAAGGAAAAAGAAGTAGCTATGAGTGTGTGTGTTCTGGGGCTTTTTTCTGTTCTGTAGGTTTTTTTTTTTCCAAGAGAACACTGCCTGGTCAGATGAATGGTTTCTGGATCTTGCTGTTCAGTCTCTTCAGCTCCTGAAAGGGCAACTCTTTGCGTCAGGAAGTGAATAGACACTTCTCCCTTTTTATCATCTGTCCTGTTGGTATAGCAACAGTCATTCAGAGCTTGCTTTTGTGGAGGTAGCTGCATCTGTATGCAGTTAGTGATCGTAAAATGGGCTGTTAGTCGTGGCCAGAAATAGGGATTACTTTCTTCAGATTTAGTGTAATTTAATCCAGAAATGTTCATGCTTTTTTTCTACTAAACTGTTACCAGCAGCTTGTGACAACATAGGAGGCAAACTCCTCACTCAGGGATGCTGTATGTAATTACTGGGTACTAAGAGACTGTGCTGTAAGACTGGGAAAGCAGCTTATAGGATATTCCTGTGTACTTAAAGGAGCTGTTTCTCAGTCCTTGCTCTCTTTGCAGATCTTCAGAAACTGTTTGAAAAAGCACCTGCGGATGCTGATGGAAAACTCTCATACAAAGATCTTCAAAAGCTGCTTGGCTCCACAGTCCAAGAATCACAGAGCTTTAAGGAGTTTGACACAGATGGAGATGAGAAATACACGCTAAAAGAACTGAGATTAGCATTAGGTGTATAGGGTATATCTTTAGAAATGTGATGGTGGATGTTACTGTAGGAAGCTACAGGACATGAAAAACTATGGCTGCACTTTCCCAGTGTTTTACCGATCTTTGGAGCTAAATTGCTGTACACATTGCCACCTCTTTTTTCAGTTACATTTATTGAAAAGAAATTTACAGATATATGTCGATAGGACATAATATTGGGACTTTATTAAAATCCAGAAAATTCCCGAACTTGGAAACATTTTCCTCTCCGTATTTCCTTTTCAAGGGAGTTATTGGTTATAATTCAAAATGTGTACATACTAAAATAAAACTATGGTTTTGTATTTCACTGAAATTTGCCTTAAATTAGAGAGCTGCACTTTATGTAGAGCAGAAGGAAAATCTGTCTTATGAAGACGGGCTTGCTTCTGCTTGTAAATATTTGAGATAGAGTAAATTATGCATATTTAAGGAGAAATTGTGCCATGGGCTGTGTTGTTAGTAGCTGTTTATAATGAGAGACTGAGCCTGGAATGGGGGTTTAAGAGCTTCAGCTAAATTTCTGATTTTTTCTAAGTATATCCATGAATAAATTTGGGCCCAGTCAGAGGAAAGCAGGAGGGGTAAGTCATGCCCATCTATAGCAGGATATATTTTTAACGGGAAGAGTTGAAAGTGTTTTATATCATGAGCCTACAGGAGCAATTAACTTGCCAAGTGCTTGGGGTTTCACTTCAGCATTCTTTAGGCTTTGCTGTGTTGCATTCAGATTATATTTTGTGAGATGAGCCTGTCTATTTATTTTTTTTAATGAGCGTATTTAATAGCTTTAATAGATGCTTAAGAGGCAAAAGCCTACAGAGCAGCCTGCTGAGCAGCACGTGAGCAGTTCATGCCTCGAGTGCTCTGACACACTCCAGGAGTGTGAGCGGGTGGGAAGGCCCAGAGAAGACTTGTGAGCTCTTTCCTGACTACTGTGACCGCGTTCCCTTCTTGGTACCTTTATTTTTTTGTCTTTTTGCCAACAGAAGGATGTATAAAGCTGTGTAGGCATGTGCAATGGCATCATCATTCTGTACTGACATGTGGTTGTTGAGGTTTCCTTACTAGAGGAACTTGAAGATCTGTTCATAGTAGTGGATGTAAACACAGTGTATTTATTACCTTCTGGAACAGAGGAAAATGACTTCTGCAGAGGGGATTCTCTCTTGCAGGCTAGATCAGGGCCAAGTTGGGTGATTTTGCTCACAAATATCACTGATCTTGTTAAGAGTTTTTTGCATGATTAGTGAGTTGAAGTTGCCCACCTCGCTGAAACAGCAGCTTATGAGGAAAGTCAGTTCATAATTGTTGACTTTTATATAACTTTAGACTGGATGTTTTATCAATTAATTGTATTTTGGAAGTATGACTCAGCAAAGGAATGTACAAAATGGAGCCTTGTTATCCATTTCCTAGGCTTCTTTCACTGTTCTTCTATCCCGTTTGGGTAATGCAGATGCCACCCAGTACCAAAATGCTTTTATGTGACATTTGAAAATGCCGTATTTAAAAACAAAACCAACCAACCTTGGCTTTAGAGAGGACAAGAAGCCAACCCTTGCTTCTTGCCACTTCCCATTTTATACACTACTGTATAATTCCTTAACCAAATAAAGAAAAAAAGCAATAAAATGTAATCATTCTGATATTTTATTTGTACATACTGTATCATAGCCATATGCCAGAGTTTGCAAAATATTTTTGGAAGTTTATTTGTATGAAATTTAACTTTGACTTAAAATTTAAAAGATTATGGTACCGCTTTGTGAATCTTCCAGTGTTTTGTTTTGTTGCAGTTTGCTTTACTTTTAGAAGGCTCTTCAGCAGCAGTAGTGAAAATGCCGGCTGGAGCTGATGTGTGCTGGTCCACTGCCGGTGTCCTGTGCCGGTGCCCAGGGAGCTCAGCTGGGACATGGCTGCTTTTTAACTTGCATGTCGAGGGCACCGTCGATGCTTAATTGGTGTGGTCACTTGTAGAATGGGCTTGTGCTGTCAATTAGACAAAATCCGGGCATCCCTAAGTACAGTGGTCTCTTCTGTGCTGCAGGCTGGGAGCACCAGTCCTGTTCCTGCTCTCCATCCCGCATGCTTCCCAAAGCCCTGACTGTGGGCAGGGTTTCTCCCGTGTTCATTCGCAGTGCAGATGAAAAGCCCTGAGTGTAGCAAATACACTCGTCCGGATCACCTCCCTGCCCTAACTCGTGCAGCTGCTGCTGGGGTACCAGAGGGGCAGCTGGATGCTCTGCGCAGCCAGTCCTTGAGAAAAAGGCGATATCGAAAGCAATGCAGCGGTGAGAGCGAACTGTAACAGGAAAAGAGTTATCCCCTGCCCAGCCTTGCTCTTGTGCCGCGATTCCTGGGTTCGCTTTCGGGCTGTCCCCGTGCCTTTGGATGACCGCCGTGTCACCCGCTGCGGTTACCGACCTGCGCCGGGCGCGGGGCCGGTTGGAACGCGCCTCTTGGCTCCGCGGCGCTCCATCCTGTAACGCGCGGAGCCGCGCCGCGCTCCGGCCGCTTGGGCTGCTGGCTCCGCCGGCACGGGGGGTGCTGGGCCCGGGAGCGGCAGCGGGATCGGGAGAGGCGGCGCTGGAGGAGAACCCCTTCTACGGGAAGTACCGGCACAAGATCCAGGAGCTGCGGAGGTGGGCCCTGAGGGAGGCAGAGACGCAGCTGGGCGGGCTGTGGTTTGCGGGAAGGACGTGCCTGGGGAGCTCTTTCTTGAGGGAGAGATGGTCTGTTTTAGCTTTTCTCCCTCATGAGAAACTCGGTTAGTTTAGGCCGATTGTCTTGAAATTCACATGCCAGTGAGAGTCGTCTCCCAACGTGCTCAGCTGGGTAAGAGATAGTTTTGCAAAAAATGAAATTAAAATTTTAAGCTAGGAACATGATTCAGTATCACAGTAAACATTTTAAAAGGCTAAATTATGGGAAATCACCCAGCACTGCCCTCCACCTTCAGTAACCACTGGAGCAGGTAAAGAGTATTCCAACTTTGGAAATCACTGGAGCAAGCAAAGAGTATTCCAACTTAGAGTCTTCCTCCGTGTTATAAATAGGATTTGAGCAGAAAATGAGTATGCAGAAGTTGGTCTTATTTTAGGTGTAAGTCCATCTGCTGGCAAGGCCACAATCAGAACAGCCCACAGAAGAATCATGGTTTTGAATTATCCTGATAAAGATGGATTACCTTACTTAGCAACATAAATAAAGGAAGCAAAAGACTTCACTGACAGAACCATGGAATGGTTTGGGTTGGAATGCACCTTAGAGATCAACCATTTCCAACCCTCCTGCCAGGGGCAGGAACAACTTCCACTAGGACAGGTTGCTCAGACCCCCATCCAGCCTGGTCTTGTTGGAATGCCAAAAACAAATCGAAAGCCTTGGGCCCTAGGAGATATTGTGCAACAGCTTTCACCGTTTCTTAACTGTGCATTGATTTTTCCTGTTTATTGTCATAATAAAAAACTTAAGATTATTAAACAGCAAACTGGAATGTTTCAGTTATAAGAATTTATGTCCAGTTGGACAAGGAGCAGGGAGTTGGAATTGAGTGATCGTTATGGGTCCCTTCCAACTCGAGCTGCTCTGTTGTTCTGTTGTACTATTAACACTCCCTGTTCCAATTCAGGTCCAGTCCAGATGTGTTTGAATCCCGTATGGAAAAAAGAAGTGAAGTGAAAAAGCAGCCTGTGGGACATTCCAAACAAGGAGAGTTTATCAGATGCATGGAGGAAAAGGCAAGGCTAATTTTCTTTGTAAATCATGTACATTAAAGCTATAATGTTATTTTTATAGGATCAATGTAATGTTACAAACTTGAAGCACCCCTGTTAGTAGGAGCCCAGGAATTACATTGTGTGGAGGGTAAAAACATTGTTCTGTATTCCTCTGTGTTATTTTTTTAGACTGTAAAGTCCCTGCTTGAAACCTTAAGTTTAATTAATTCCAGCTTAGTTTGGTCAGAGGAGTGACACAATCCTGCATTTATCATTTTTTAGTGAATGCAAGAAAACTGTTCAATAATATTGGATCCAAAATGCATAATAGTTTCCTTTTGACTAATCCTTTCTGGCCTTGAAATTTATAATTTATATTAAGTTTCTAATCTTACTTACTTCACCTAATCAAGCACTTATTTTATTAAAAATACACTGCAGTGATCTTCACATATCTTGAGCTCCCACTCAGGAGTTTTTGTCAGCAGGCAGGCTACATGTGGCAGGGAAGGTAAATCAATGGTATTAAAGCGTTAGCTGTAAAACTAAAGAAGAATGTTTTCTTGCAGGCAGAAGGCTTGGGCAGCAAGACATCAAAGGGAGGATTCACAAAGGATAAGGTAAGGGAAATGAACCCAGCTGTTAGGAGGGGTGATGGTGGCAAGGCAAGGGTGGGCATTAACTTGTATTGCCACAGCCAGTGTTTCTGTCAAGAACACTGATATAAACCTCGTGTTCATTATGCTGCATTTGAGTGCAAGATCTTGGTTAATTGTTGGGATCCTGTTCAGCCTTAAAGCTCTTGGCACTCTGTGTTTTTATTACCCTGTCCTTTCTCTGGGGCATGCTGGAAATTCCTTCCAGTTGGGGCATCTGTTCTGGACATTAAATGACAAGGATCAAGTTCCTTTTACAGCATGGAAATACATTTGCAGTGATCAGCCAGCCCAGGGACAAGAGAATTCTCTTTCACATTCTTTTATTTTGGTAAATATTCAGTGTAAATCTGCCAAAGAGCACATCTTTGAGATGGCTGAAGGCAAAAGGCAGCTCCTCTTGCAGGTTCAGTAGAGATCTGAACAACTGGAGCAAAGCATGTGCTGTGTCCTGAAAGAATCTATTCTGCCTCAGTGTGTGAATCCACACCTCAGTGTGTTGCTGCTGTATTTTATCTGGCAATTAAGGGGACTAAGTAACACTATAAATAGAATCAAGTTCCTCTAGGTTGATTTTGTTCTCTATGATTGCATCCATTCATTTCGGATTCCAACAAGGTCAGAGAAACTGCCATCATGCCAGATTCTTTATGTTTTCTCTTGCAGACACTTGATTCAATTCTTAATGTTGAGATGGTGAAAGAAAAATCAGCAGAGGAGATAACACAGGTGATGGATTTAAATGGCATAAACTTTGCGTCACATCTGTGCTTAATAGCGTGTAAGGATGGAAATTTTACTTAGACTGAAAAATAAAACGCAGCTGTGGATGTATATTTATACAAAACATATTCATATGGGTATCCATGGGAGAAGATAAAGTTTTCTCCATCTAGGTAAGTCCCTCTAGGATGCACTGGGAGGTACAGGTACACTGGATATTGCCATCCTGCTGTGGTGAAGAAAAAGACTTAACACAGGGCAGCATCATACAGAGACTTGTCTTTTGTTGAAAATGTTTTGTATGTTCCTTATTAAAAAAAACCACCACCACCAGAAAAGCCAACCAAAAGTCATTAGTGTGATTGTCGGGAAAAATGTGAGAAGCACTTCTGATGGTTGATAAATACTGAGCCACCTCTGAGCCCAGTGCTGATTTCTGTTACCTGCTTGGAATCTGTCCTTTGGTACATCTGGAACCTTTGGAGAAGTATGTTGCATTAGCAGGAAAGTCAGGCTTGATGGAAAAACGACTTCCCAAAGTGCTTACATAGGTTAGTTGACATTTTAAAGCATTTAACATTACTGCTAAATGCTGGACTTTAACTGTATCTCATCTTCTTTGTTTCCTACAGATTTGGAATCAGTATTTTTCTGCAAAAGACACAGTTTATGCTGTTATTCCTGTAAGTAGTTCCTCTATAGTTCTGCACTGGAAAAGACAGCATGAAAAGCTTTCCTTTCCAACTGAGATTCTGCTGCTTTTAAAAGCAGCACTTTTCATTAAAGAAAATTGAGGGTTCAAGAACAAACTTACTTTCTGGGCTGAGTGATTTTATTGCCCCAAACAAAGGCTTTTGTTTTCAGAAATGCATACCCCTTCTTTCCCCTCACTCAGAGGAGTCTCAATAAATCAAGGACGTTTTTCTGCATACCTGGCTGGAATTTCCAGACTTATTTTGATACAAGTATCCATACTCTTCACAAGGCCCTAGTATTTATTAAGTATTTTTAGAGTTAGTTACTTTTTTCTCAGTTGTTTGTTTCTTTGCCCTCTTCCCTGCAGCACAGGCAGCTGCCTCAGGTTAATGTGGCAGTCCTAGAGCCTTTGGCTGGTAACTTGCATGTGGCTAATCACTTAGGACTTACTTTCATACATTTGCAATTATTGGCAGCATGGGCTTTCTTGAGATTGTAGGGTGTTTCCTGAGATAAGATCATACTTCTTACTCCTGATACCTTTTCCAGATGTAAATTGTTCTTAGTTTGCATTAGGCTGAAGGTGGCTTTTTTCACTTCGGGGATTTCTCTTTATTCTTTTCTTCAGGGTCATTCCGTGATTGCGATCTCTTAAATCAGTCTTTTCACAACTGTGTTCCTTGAGTTCTTGAAACTTTATTTAGATCTGGGGTCTGATTTGTAATTGTATTTGTCCCTTTGAGTTGCAACTGAATTCAGTGGGAGGCAGTGTTCTAAATGTGAGATGTGCTGTATGCTCTGAAAGTGGAAGTGTGGGATCTGAAGTCAAGCAGCCTCATGTTTTGGTTTTCCCAATATGTGGATGTTGTGAAAATAGTTTGACTTGCACTTTTGCTGTATCAGAGGGCCAAAGCCAGGGGCTCCAGTTAAAATGATGTAGGTCTTTCATTAGTGGGGCTGGCACTGTGCTTTGGTGCACTGTTTTAGGAGAAGTGTTGGAAGTTTTTTAAGACTTAAATGCAAACCAGATCCCAGGCACATTAGGAAGCAGTTCTTGGTTTCATCGAGGGGAAAATACCCTTTGTCTTTGGCCAGAAGCTTTTTGTTGGCTGGAAGAAAGACCTTTTATAATTCTCCCATGCTCAAAAGTACACACAGAGGAATTTCTTGTTGATGAATGGCAAATGTTTTCTTTCCTGAACACCTAAGAGTAGATATTAATATAGTGCTGGGAAGCAAAAAAAAAAAAAATTAGGCAAAAGATTTGGGGAAACACAGAGAACATGTGAATGAGATTGCCAGGTTTCATCAGGGCTGACCAAATCGGGTTGTGGTTTTAATTTAAACCTAAGCAATAAGTATGTTATTGAGTGTACATATGGGCTGCATTTTTATACTGAAGAACAGATGACAATGATGTAAATCCACAATTTGGAGCCAGGGATGTGTTGTCTCACTCAGTTGTTGACACTACATGATGCAGTGGAGCAATTACTGAAAGAGGATGTCATGTAAGCCTCAGGCTTGGGGCCCCCACATCCAAGGAATGAAGCTCTGGATCCAAGGATTTTGCTGCTGCATCTTAGAAACAGCCTTGTTAAAACGGGATGCTGATGACTTTTAGGTAAATACGAACTAAACGCAGCTTTCCACACACTCATTGCCATCTGTCCCCGCAGCGGGACCTTCTCCAGACGGAAGCTGTGCCCTCTAAAGGTTAATGAGGTGATTGTCAACAGCTCTGCATCCGCGTTTGTGTTACGAAAATTAAACTTCTCTTTCTCCTTCCCCAAAGGCAGACAAGTTTGATTTGATGTGGAAGAGAGCCCAGAACTGTCCATCGGTACGTACAGCATTGTGGTTGTAGAGCTGTAATGCTTCTCTTCCAAGCCTGATCCATTAACTTTTGACCCTCCTGTGTTCATACCCATTGTATCAGCCTGATTAGTAAAATCCAGGTGTTCAAACACTTGTTCTGGTGCTCAGTGCCTATTCATTTGTATGAAAGAGTTTGATGTAGATAGAAGAGATGGAGGGTTGAGAGAAGAGCAGCACAGAATCTCCCAGGGAATGGAGACTTTACTGGACTGATGGATTACTCCTACCTACTTCACTTGCCAAGAGCAAGATCAAATGTATCTGGCTCCCTGAGCTACTTGGAGATTGGGAAGTTATTTATAGCCTGAAGTGCATTTCTGTACAGCGCACTGGCATTCAGTCAGGTATCCTGCAAGATTTTCTGCTCCCGTGTTGTCCTTCCCTTGGTGTGGGAAAACAAGCAAGTCTGTACCCTGTGGAGCTGGATAGGCTGTAAATGTCTAGAGAGGAGATGCTTGCTGCCTGTTCTGGAGCGGCTGATAAAATGACAGGATTAAATGCTCTGATCCCTACCTTGTATTTGACCATTTCTGTTGTTAGTTTTCTAGGTGAGAACAAAAAGGTCAGAGTCTCAATGTTCTCCACTCTCCTTTCCTTTTTATGTCTCAAAATACTGATAAAAGTATTTCTCAAGATATTTGCTAATGAATTAATACTGACAGGGTAATTCTGGTTTATTGTGGGCTTTGAAGTCTGGTTCTTGCTGTCCTGCCACTTGTGGTGGGCAAAGAAACTCTTTTTTCTGTTGTTGTTCTGTCACTAAAGCACTAATGTTGGAGGCCAGTTTGACACGGGCATCATATTGTTCTATGTAAGGGAAAATTGGTTTGTTTTTTTTTATCATTTCACTGCAGTTTCTGTATGCATTGCCAAGAAAAGAAGGGTATGAGTTCTTCGTGGGGCAGTGGTCTGGAACAGAATTACACTTCACTTCCCTGATAAACATTCAGGTGAGTGTTTGAGGTAAAAAGTTCAAAATTGACTTAGGATCCAGAAATAGATAATATCAGCATATTGCAGTATATGGTATTTACTAAATAGTTTAGCCAACAGGTTGTCTAGCTTAACTTGAAAGGAATTATGACAAAAGCTGATATTAATTAATGGTTTAATTGTACATTAGTTACACGAAAATTAGTAAAGTTATGGGTATTGAGTGTCTCTGTAGTGTAGAGGAGAATGAGGTAGAAATTCAGTAGTCTCAAAACACAAGCAAGAGCCAAGCTTTTTAGAAGAGTTTGTGCAAGCTACTTAAAATCGCAGTAGATGCTGTAAGATGAAATATCTTCCTAAAATTTGTGTGTTCTTTAAAATGCAAAATGGTCTTTAGTCAAGGAAAAAAACAACCTAACTCTGCAAATCCCTTGTTTTCTTCCAATACCAAGAACAATGAACTTCTAATTGGAACTGACCTTTAAGCCCTGGGAAGTAACTGCCTCTGTGGCAGTTAATGCTCAAAGTTTTGGAATCAAGCATGCAAATCTGCAGTGGAGTGAAGGTTTTTATGGGATACTGACAGGTTTCTTTCTCTCTTTCAGACCCAAGGTGAAACTGCCCCAAGCCAATTGGTCTTGTACCATTATCCTGATCTGCAGAAGGAGAAAGGGATAGTACTGATGACAGCAGAAATGGACTCCAAGTTCTTGGTAAGAGAAGTCTGCTTACTGGTTTCCTTCATTTTATGCTGCAACTCCTCCTACAGTTTTGAATTAAAATCAAATTACAGTGAAGCCTTTCAAAGACCCTTTGCCAAAGAATGGTCTCACCGTTATTCTTTAACCTAATGTGTTTAAGCCTAGGGAAAGTCAGAAGGGAGTCATCAGCCTTTGGTGATTTCAGTTTATACATTAATTTTTTTTAATTTGGGTATTATAGTTGATCATTGTAAAAGAACAAAGTTTCTGTTTTTCTTACTAACAGAAGCAAATTTACATGAAAGCTGTTGCTACCTGCAAACAAGTTAAAACAGTGTTTTTGAAGCTTAATCCTGTTTGTCAAAGCAGGAGACTCCAGAGCTGCATGTTCAGTTTGTGCACACCTGGTCTCTTTCCCTCGGTGTGGGCACACTATTATTGGCGTAACCTGGACTGGTGGCACTGGGCACTGTACTGGTGGAACAGGATAATTCAAACATCCCTCCTCTAACTGACCTCCACACACCCCTTCTGAAACAATGAGTGGAGTAATTGGTAATGCTATTCTTTTTCCCTGTTGGATCTCAGAGCAAACAATCAATCTTTGCAAGTAGGTCAGCTTTAGGAAGAGAAAAATGAGGAGCTGGTGCATCTTGGAGCGGGCAGGGATCACAAAAGACACACTTGACCTCTGAGGCAGATGCACAGCAGGGGACTTGCTAAAACAGGTGGTGCTGAAGTGTTTAAGTAGGTCAGGAGCAGCAGGGGGGTGGTTTGTTAGGAGATTTGCTGAACTGAGGGGACTTGGAGTTGAGCCAGGTGCTGAGTTGCGCTGTGGCATTTCCTTTCCAGTGGGACGCTGGCACTGCCGATGGTCACAGCTCTGCTCTCACCCCCAGGTGGTCCACGATGCCCAGTGCTTGGCCAGCCAGGTGCAGCTGTTCTATGCCACGGATCGCTCCGAGACTTACGCCTTAGTGGAGACCTTCAACCACAGATCCAGTGAATTTAAATACATGTCAGTAATAGCAGAGCTCGAGCAAAGCGGGCTTGGAAGAGAACCGAGACCTGGGCAGGCTTCTGACAAGTCATAGAGCCTGGCCTGTGGTGAAAGGAGCCAGCAGCAGGCAGCGGGACCTAGGAGGGGTAGTCTGGTGTCTCCTGTTTTACAGATTGGATTTGGCCACCGAAGGAGTCCGCAAACTTCCTGGGAGAGTGACTGTCAAGCCTGTCTGGCACTGATGCAAGATTAGGACTTGGGCCATTTGAACAACAGTAACTAATTGCCAAAAAATGGAGCCCAGTACTTCAGTGTAACTTCATCAGAAAGAGCCTTTTTCCCTGTCCTGCTGCTTGCTGGAATGTGGAAATCTGAAATAAAGTGACAGAAGGGGAACTGTGTAATGTAAAGGGGCTGTGCTGACATCAGGAAAGAGATGACAACCAATCTTTCTTCTCAGTAAATGCATTTTAAATGCCCTCCACCATTATAATTGCATGGTTCAGTGCTTTTTAATCTGTGTGGAATTCATACAGGCTTGTCCATCAAGAAGAAAGAATAGGAGCGATGGTCTAAGACAGACACCTCTTTGTTTCTTTGTGAGGTTTCTTACACAGATGTATATTGTGGTCTGGGCTTTTCTCGGGATTAAAAGACCAGTCACTAGATTTGTTCTGGGAATTTTCTGCTTCGTAATTGATACATTAATTGTATTCTGTTGTGATGTTTCTGTCTTTGAGATGTTTTTGAGCAGTATGAACATGGATTTATTTTTTTAGTGTATTTTTAATAGTGTAGAGGACTCATTGCCTGTTTTACAGAATTATTTTTTTCTAGTCAGCCAGCGCACAAACAGCATTTGAAGGAACAAAAAATAACTCTTGTTCCCACTTCAGGAAAGGCACTATCCATAATAAAGGGAAGATGGACTGGCACAGTGACAGAGAGAGTCACCAGCCAGCTTCATGTTTGTCATGTGAAAAAAATGCCTTGGTATAAGCATGCAGAGCTGCTTTAACACAGCAGTGTAGGTAAGAGCCTGGCTTTACAGACTACAGCAGACTGGGGGTTTTGAACATACCCCCAGCAAAAGAATCCCCAAACTGATTGAGCTCCTCTTGTGTTAATTCCCAGCAGAGGCAGGCAGCACATCCATGCACAAGGACACTGCAGCAGGGTGGTGTGCAGCCTGTGGGGGTTGCCAGCACTGCACAGGGGGACACAGGACAGCCAAGAGCTTCCGGCAGCAACACTGAAATACTTCTCATGTCTGCATCACACCCCCAGCGTTAACTCATCCTTTGCACTAATTATCCCTGGGCCGCATTGCACCTTGTCAGCCTGCTGGAGCTGGCCAGCATTCACTCCCTCCTTTGCCGGAGAAAGGGGGAAGGAAGATCTGCAGTTTCTCTGTTGGAGGGCATTGCTGGTATCAATTTTCATCATTGATCACAACCTGATAGGAAGCTGTGAAGAGTTGTGAAGGTTCTTGCAGCATCTTTTTGCAGTGTAGTTACAGGATCCCATAGCTGTAATGCCCACTGTCACTCTACATCCTCAGCCCACTTTGCACTACACGGCCTCTGAAAGGTCCCTTCCAGTCCAGCTCATTCTCTGATTTTATGACATGAACACTAGAGCTGAGCACTGAAGCTACACTCTGCAGTTTTATGTTGAGGTCTCTTTTACCACCAGCTCTTAGATGAGAGGTGTGAACTTCTGCCCATTCAGGAAATTGCAGGATGTTTCTAGAAGAGGCAGATCTTCTCTTGGGGCCTTGCTGAAAGGAGATGGTCTTGCTCCCTGGCAATGTCTTTTGGTTTCTGTTCACCAAGTGTGTACAGAGCAGTCTGCAGAGCAGGGGAATAATCAATCAGAGGAGGTGTGGATAGGGCTCTGATAACCTGAAGAGCAAATCACCTTTATTAAAAGGCACTTCTGGTTTATAGTGTTCATGCTCCATTTATCATTTTTCCTTAGCTGATAGAAGGGCTGTTTTGATTAATTATTCACTTCCTGCTTTGAAGAAGTCAGAGTTGCTGCATTCATTTTTAATATAGCTATAATGTAACATCCCTGAGAGCAAAATCTAAAGCTTCCAGATCTACACCATAGCCTCTTTCTGGGCATAAAAGATCCAATTCTCAGGAGTAATGCTGTTGTGATCACTATCTGTAATTCTGAGTGGTGTTTTTTTCAACCCATCGTATTGTAGTTACTTAGCCAAGACTCCATTTTCTTCATACAGGAAAAGCCAAGTCTTTATTCACGTTTTATACAGTTTGCACAGACTGTTGTTTCGTGTGCAACACCTATTGGCTGGTGGTTTTCTTACTACTTCATCTGTTGGTCAGAAGGTGATTTGTGCGTACGTGCTAAGATCCAGGTTGTTTACATTTTTCCTTTATGGGTTCTCACGGAGCAGATCTTACTGTTTACACAGTATTTTTTTAACTTACACACTTATTTTTCAACCCAAGAACAGGTTGTTATGCGGCTCAGCCCGCCAGAGCCCTCCTGGGGCTGCTGCATCGCCGTCTGCCCCCAAACACCCGCGGGAGCTGGGGGGGGGCGGGGAAGCAACACAAAAAAAACCCCTCTAAAGACCGCATGTAGCAAAAGGGGGAAACACCGAAAACAAAAAAACCTTTTCTGTAAAATGTTAAAAAGGCACAAAGCGCTTGTGGCTCCGCGGAGAGGAGGCCCCGCGGCGACCGGGGACACCGTNCGGCGCCCGGGGACACCGTGCCCCGCCGGAACCATTTTGCAGCGGCGCTCGCACACGGGTTCCGCCTCCTGGCTCTCAGTCCGGGTCCCCGCGCGGCCGGCGTCGTCACACGGCCGGGGCTGAAAGCAGCTTCTAACTGGGCACGACATTATTTAATAGTCTTTTCAACATGAGAAACGGAATTAACTTTTCCATCATTCGTTGGTAGAGGGAACAGGAAGGGACCTGCAGACACAGGAGGTGCTGACCCAGAGGTCTCTGGAGCCCGCGGGGGGCGGTTGTCGCAGCAGCTGCGGTCCCCTCAGCAGATTTTAGGTTTTTAAACGAATTTCTAATAAAATGCCATGCAGCTAACGATTTTGTGGCTACCATATCTTCCCCTAAGGCTGCTGCCCACAAAACCTGCCCCAACTCGTCCCACCTTTCGATAGAAAAGGAATTTTGTACATCTGCTCTCGTGTTGTTTCCCACGCCGTAGCAATAAAGTTGGCAATTTCCTTTGATGCTGTTTGGTCCCGTGTTTGCGCCATGGAAGTGCCTACGCTCGTCTGATCGCTTTTTGGTCAGCTGCGATTCGTGATCGAAGATTTCCCGTATTTGACCCCGTTTTTAAACTCCCGGTCTGGGCGCTACTGCGGGGCCGCGCCTCCTCACGCGTGCGGACTTCGGCGCGGGCATGCTCCGCGGGACAGCTCGCAGCTTCCGCGGCGCCTATTTCCATACTGCGAGGCTCGGTTTTTTATACTGCGAGGCGCCTATTTCCATACTGCGCGGCTCGGTTTTTTAAACTGCGAGGCGCCTATTTCCATACGGCGCGGCTCGGTTTTTTTATATGGCGTATCTTCCGCGGCGCGGCCCTTCCGCTCTCCCCCCCCGGCTCAGCGGCCGCAATTCACTTTGCGCTCCCTGCTCGCTGACCCGCTGCTTTCTGTGTTGGTTTCTGTGGTGGTTTCTCTGTTGGTTTCTGAGCCTTCTGCGCCCCGCTCGCCGCCCGCTTCTTGTCTCAGCGGGTTTTGGGCCGTCCTGCTGCGGCTGTAGGCGTATCCCTTCGCTACTTGGTGTATTCGCAGTTTGATTTTCCTTGCGCCGCGGGCTGCTCGCTCGCCGCTTGGTGGATTCCGTCTCTCCGCTCCCGCCCGGCTTTGGCCGCCTCCTTTTGCGCGGCGCGCTCGGCCCTCCCGCCATCGCCTCGGGGCATCGCACTTTGGAATCAGCCCAGACTCCCTTCTCCTCACGCGGGAAAAGCCAATTCTTTAGTCACATAACTTATTTTATAGTTTTCACAGAGTGTTGTTTCGTGTGCAACACATATCGGCTGGGGTGGTTTCCTTACTACTTCATTTGTTGATCAGAAGGTGATTTGTGCGTACTTGCTAAGATTCAGACTGTTTACATTTTTCCTTTATGGGTTCTCACGGAGCAGATCTTACTGTTTACACAGTATTTTTTTAACTTACACACTTATTTTTCAACCCAAGAACAGGTTGTTATGCGGCTCAGCCCGCCACGGCCCTCCCGGGGCTGCCGCATCGCCGTCTGCCCCCAAACACCCGCGGGAGCTGGGGGG
>WBMY01018675.1:83931-118849 GCA_013397315.1 Donacobius atricapilla
CTTACTGTTTACACAGATGCACTTATTTTTCAACCCAAGGATAGGTTCTTGTGTTAATGAACCTTTCATACCAAGATTGTTTTCGCATGGGAATTTGTAAATGGCTTAACTACACTTAGAGTCTGAGACGACAGGGTAGCTATTAATTTAATAGAGCCGGCCTGATTTTATGAGGTATTTATTTAATAATTCTGCCTGTCACAACACCCTCATGTGATTTTTCTCCTGAAATAAGAACTTCTCCAGGGCTTTAAAAAAGGCAGAAGTGGCCAGTGATGAGCCTGAAACTGGGATGAAGACTCATAATAAAAAGGTTTTACAGAAATCTCTAGGCCTAATCCTCTGCCCCACTGAATGACTGCTGCAAGGAGGAGTAACCCAGCTGAAGAACCGGCCCCACAAACCACCCTTTCTGCAGCAACCAGTGGTGATTTGTGGCTGCGTGGCTTCTCCAGTGCCTGGGACGCACTTGTGCATGAACGTGCTGCCTGGCACAGCCATGGCACGGGCTGGGCGTGGGCACTACAGCCTGCAGAGTGGACGCAGATCCCCGGGGCTGTCTGGCCTTGTGCAAATGAGCAGCTGCGCCAGTTTTAAGCCGCTAAAAACTCACATAGAATTTGTAAGATTTGATGCCCTTAGGATCTGTGCTGAGCCTTGGGGCTGGTGAAAAATGATGCTCTTAGGCTTGGCATGGGGAGAGAGGTAACAGTGGCAGAAGGTGGCTGTGGGATTCATGTGCCATCCAGCCACTAGAGGGAAGGTTTGTCTCCTGATTCTGAGCTCTCGGCGCACACACAGCTTGCCTGAGCCTGTCTGTTCAGCTTCGTGAACTTTGTGAGTTGTGTGCTGAGAACTATGTAGATGCTCAGGCTGCTCCTGTATGATCCATAACGAGCTGGGCTGTGCTGAGTTCAGCTCATGGTTCCATCAGCCCCGTATCCTAGATCCCACCTGAGCTGCCTCAGGGAGGGCAACATCCTGCAGTAATTTCCCAGCATGTTTTGCTGATTGCCAGTCGTTTTTGGGCCAGGATCTTCCCACGACAGACGTGTCTGGTTTCAGTAGCCATCAAATAGGCACGTTCAGGGAGAAGCCCAAGACTCCCAGTGGCCCCATGTAGACTTCAGCCCTTGCAGCATCCTGCAGCAAGGATGTGCTGGCTGAAGCAGGTGCTGTTTGGAGCCCCCTCAGTGCTGGCCGTGGTCTGCCTCCAGCTGGAGGAGAGCCCAGGACTGGGATGTGGCAGGAATTCCTGCTAGGAGTGGTGGAGCAAGTTTCGCAGGCAGAGGCTCTTTGTTACCAGCATCTCAAACCTCTGGCTTGCCCACCGACTCCTGTCACCCTGGGGAGATAAACCCAGAGACCGTCCTGCCCCCAAGGGAGGAAGGGGCAGTCGAGGTAATCAGGGAAGTGTAGGTTGACAAAAAACCTTCTTACTCTCCCTTAAAATAATGACTCCAGTGCTTTTTCATCTGCGCCTGGCTTTTTTCCCTGTGCCTTAGAACATGGCAAGACTCCAGTGCCCTCTGACCAACGGCTGAAGAAGTTCTCACTCCCTGTCTCTGAGTTTGCGCAGGACATGGTGGAGCAGAGCAGGGGGACTGACTGTTCCCAATGCTGCATAGCTGAGGTTAACTTTTCTGGACACGTCCTATTCCTCTCTGGGAACAACCAGAGCAAACCCACTGCTCCCTTTCCTTTGTCTCCTGGTCTGCACAGGCATTCACAGCCTTTGAGCCCTGCCTGGGAACAAGCATCTCCCCAGCTGCTGAAGTGGCTGTGCCCATGACGTGCCATGCAGGGCTTTGTGTGAGAGCCCAGCGCAGTGGTGGGGGCTGGCAGGGGGCTCCCCAACGCTCCCCCCAGTGCAGCTATGTCCTGACAAGCCTTGTGAAGCTGCTTCACTGTCCTGGGCCTCTTCCCGTGGCTGCCCGTGAGCTCCGATGGAGCTGCCCAGAGCTCCGGGCTCGCTTCCGTCCCTGCTTCCTTCCCCCGCTAAATTCAGCCATGCACCTGCCTCCAGGAGCGAGGCCAGCATTCCCCTCTTCCTTCCTCCAGGGCAGACAAATGCCCTCTTCACAATAACACATCCCTCCTTCCCCAGACCCGTCCCTCGGACCTTTTCCTCTCTCCCAAGTGACTCCTGCTTCCCCTCCCCACTGCTGGGACACCGGGTGGCTCTGGGACTGTGGGCTCTCCGCTCTCTGAGGTTTCCAGAACCTCACCAGAGGGGGTAAGTCCCTGAGCAGGAGGTGCAGCTCACCCCTGTGGACTTGTGGGGCTGCAGCTGATGTAACTCCATCCCTCCTGCTGTTCTCCTGGCCTCTCTCCTTTGGCTCCAGACCGCTGAGGGTGGGAGGACCCCATCTCGCCTCCAAGTATTTTGGCTCCATCTTGCCTGGATGTAAATCCTGGCTATGAGTTGCCTTTGGGATCTTTGCTATTCTGCCAAGCCCCCTCACTTTTGGATTTCTGCCCATTTTCTGCAGGGATTTCAGTTGAAAGTTTCCTCCTGGCTTGGCATTTGCTGTTGGGAGTTACATCTGCTCCACAGACCTCCACCTCCCGCTCACAAGATCTGAGGAGATTTTTTGTTTCCTGCATCCCAGGTCCCCAGGATGGAGGACAGCAGCATTGCTCAGCCCTAGCTGGGATTTGGCGGGGCAGTAATGAGCATCCAGCATTGGGAATGAGAAAAAAACTGAACCTGCTGGAGTCAGAAATGTGGCTGGTTTGCCAGTGACCATGAAGAGTCTGCTGGATTACTTGAGCTTGATCCTGATTTTAGGGGTGTTACTTTGACCTGAGACTACCTGCAATGACTGTGAGAGATTCACTCATGAGCAGGGCAAGGCTGACATGGAAAAGGCTCAGCCTGCAGGTCTGGGGAGGATGCACACACAGAGTTGAGCTCTGAGGTTATGGCTGTTGTACTGGGTTAGCTGATGATGGTGGTGATGGAAGCAGCTGGACAGATGAATTTGACAGCTTGTGCTTCCCTCCTGCCTCAACAACTGTGCAGGGCACTTCACCTCAAGGTTTTACCTTTTCTGCAGATGTGAGACACCTCAGCCATCCCATGCTGTAGTGCATGCAGAGCACAGATGAATCCTGCATGTCCTTGGTGTGTCCTTCTGTCACCTGGTCCAGGACCTGCCCTTCAGCCATATCCCAATTGGGGGCAGGCAGAAAGCAAGGGGCTTCTGGGGTGTGCAGGTTCCAATTCCCTTCAGCTCCAGCCAAAAGTGATCCACCAGTGGCTGCTGCCTGATGAAATGGGCCCTACAGTGTCTTCTTCACTAGTAATAAGACACCACTGCAGGTGCCAAAGAGTTTCTGTTGCACCTGCACCAAACCAGCCTCACAGAGAGAGGGAGGAAAGGAGAGTAAATGCCTTGCAGAGCTGGGCTGAGCCGCCTCGTGGCTGGCTGATCTGGGAGGCTGCTGAATGAACGTATTTTTAAAGACTGCCTCTGAACATTGCACCTCAAGAGCAAACCCTGGCACCACCTGCAGCTGAGAAGCCTTGTGGGGAAAGGAGTCTGGATCCTGTAGAGATGCATCCTGTTGGATACACAGGCTGCATGGGGTTGGGAGATAAATCCACAGCTGCAGCACCGGGGGATACCAGGCAGGGCTCAGGGAATAAAACCCTCATCCTAAATCCTTCAGCTTTATCCAAACGTGCCCATCAGCCACATCCTCCTTGCCCTGTGCCCCACGCCCCAGCTCGCCCCATCACCTGCAAACGCTTGGCTTCACCTGAGTTTAACACACATGTAACAAAGACTGAAAACGTTTCCCTCACTAGAACTGTCCCGGTGCCAAACAGTTTGGAGACGTTTCAGTAAGGCCAGAGCATCACACATCTCATCCCCTGGGAGCGACACGTCACCGTGCCAGGAAGGGAACCGGGAGTGTCGGGGCCGTGCTCTGCCTCCCCCCGCTGCGACACCCACCAGCATCACCCGAGGGGCGCCCTCCGGTGTCCAGCCCCCCCCGGACTCTGACCCCAGAGCAGATCCCGGCTCCTGCCAAGCCCTCCCACGCTGGCTGGCCGCTCCTGCCGGCGCCGAGCGTGCTGGCTCAGGCTTGCCTTTGCTGAGCAGGATTTAAATACCGCAGCGCGCTTCAGAACTCACCCCACCTCCGACAGAGACGGAAAGTAAGTGCTCTGTGCAGAGAAAGTTTTTCTTTCTTTTCTCCTCTCCGGCATTTCTGTTTTGGACGGCATCCAGCTTGGCCTGGCATGGAAACCCCCGGCTGTTTTGTGTGTGTGCAGAGCGGGGAAGGATGAAGGGAGAGGGACTGTGAAAAGATGGGGGGAGGAGGGGAAAACGCTCCGGGATTTCATCTCCTTTCCCCAGCTCCCTGCTGTCCTGTGAAAGCCGGAGCCAGCCAGCGGCACGGGACTGCAGGCCAAGAAGGATCTCAGCATCCAGGAATGGTGCGTGGCTGTGGGTGTGAGTGAGTGCCCACCCATGAGCCTGCGAGCCCACGGCGGCGGATGAGGGGGCTGGCAGACCCGCTTCCAAGCGGGTTTTCCAGGGACAGCTGGAGCTGCCGGCAGGGTCAGGATGTGACATCACTGACCGGAGAAAATCCCTCGGCCCCGGTTTCTCTAACGAAACAAACCCCCGTGAGCGCTGGAGCGAGGCAGTTCTCCCTGCCGCTGTTGCTGCTGCGATCCTCGAACCGCCAAGAGTCCCGAAAGAGAGCCTGGCTTGGACTTTGTATCTTTTTTTTTTCTTTTCCTTTTTCCTGAATAAGAGCAGACAGTGCAGCGGAGGGATTTGAGACTGGAACCGCTGTGCCGGGGGATGAGGTGAGTCCTGGGAGATAAAAAAATCAGCACCGCACCCCTGAGGATGCCCCTGGGGTGCTTTTCAGCACGAGATGGCCAAGAACGGGGTTGGCATTAGCCTAGGAAAGAGCAATTCTTCACCCAGCCGGGCCATGGACGCCTGCAGAAGGCTCTTCCCCTTCCTCTGGGGTGTCCCGGCTCAGCACGGTGTGCAGATACCAGGGAGCCCGGAGGTTTGGGGATGCCGGGCAGGGCTCCGTGCGAATGAGCGGCGGTGCGCAGGGCATGGGGGTCCCTCGGGGCAGGGGGACAGGCGGGGGACGGCAGCACACGAGTTTCCCCAACGGGACAGCCCCGGCAGCGGCTTTGCCGGGGTCGGAGGGAGGGTGTAAAGTTGTGGGCGCGGGAACTGGGTGAGAGCAAGCGTCGGAGATGGGTTTTCCGCAGCTGGCTTACCTCCTCTCGTCTTCTTCTTGAGCTCACAGGCCTGGAGCTCCCTGTCTTTGGAATTACGGCTCTGACAACAGAGTAATCACCCTTGGGACTGAACCAGAGCTGTTGGACACCACTGAGGCCATTGGATACTTTTCAGGCCTCGCAGCAGGTTACTGGTAGTAGCAGTGGGATCTCAGCTCCCAGGAATGAGGTACCCCCAAAAAGCCCCCAGCCCCACTGGGTATTGCCTAAAATGAGCGGGACGTGCTGCCTCTAACCTGGAGACATGCTGCTTTGCTTTTCTGCTTGGAGGTGCCTTGTGTGATCTGGGAAAAACTTCATTGGTGCCAGAGAGCTGCTGCTTTGCTGGTGGTGTGGCAGGGAGGCAGGGCAGAGGGCAGGGCAGGGGACAGCAGGGGACATCTGTAGGGCGGGTGTGAACAGTCTCGTTCCTGGAAGCCATCCAGGTCCGTTTCTCACGAGCTGGGGATTTCCAAGCACCATGTGAGTTGGGGGAAGCACCAGCACAGCTTCCTGCTGGCAGCTGTCCCCAGCTGGAATGTGGGGGTCTGAGTCCTGCCCTGCTCCAGGGATTTGTGCTCATGGATGCTCTCATGGGTCTCTGCGGCACCAGGGGAGTTTGCACAAGGAAGGTTTGGCAGCAGGGAGATGCTGCTGAGAGCCCAGGGTTTCTCTGAAGCTCTCCCAGCCCTTGATCCCCCTCCCGGCATTTTGTCTTGGCTCATTTCCTGGAATCTTCTATCATTTAGGTTATATTTGGGTTCAGCAGCCAATAACCCCGTTTCTCACGGACAGCCCAGCTGGGGCTTGGCTCCAGCAGGAAGCACAGAGGGAGTGGGGCCAGTGCCCCAGGACTCTGCTCCCCAGCACCCTCCTTCTGCAACCCCCCTTCCTTAGATGATTACAAAGCTGGAAAGGCTTGTAAAAAGATAGAATATGCTCCCTTCCCTGGAAGCACCATTTGCCCACAGTCCCTCCCTGGGTCAGGGCTGCAGTGTCTGCAGTTCAGGGTTGCTTGGGAGAAGTCTTTGGGGCGTGAGTCCCAAGAAGCAGCCCTGGCTGCAGAGATGCTCTAGGACAGACTGAAGACCAAACTGCATCTGGACTTCTTTGGGACTTGAAGTGAAGCTCGTGACAGGGCTGCTGGCTCCTCAGCCAGGCAGTGATGCTTCCGAGAGCAGTAAAAAGCCAGCTGGGGCCAGCAGGTCTCTGGGCAGACTGTCCATCTGGAGGCTGTCTGTCTGTCTCGGCTCTGGCATGTGGTGGCTGAGCTGATGCTGTCCTTCTCCTCCATCTGGGATGGGGCTGGGTGGGACTTTTACACTGCCTGTGGTGGGGAGAAGGGAATCCCCTGAAGCAGAGAAGCAGTAGATATTTGGGTGCCCCAAAGGCAAGATCCCCTGGGGAAGCCCAAGGGGGATGTGCAGAGCTGGCGTTAGTAACCTGCACTTTGCTCTAAGGTGCCTGGAGCTGGACAGGTCTGTGCTCTGCCTCCTTGGCCTCTTCCCAAGGCAGTGGGAGCTGGAGTCTCCCTGCAGGTTGCCCACGGTGCTGGACCCCTTGTTGTGCTCCCCAGTGGCCGCACTGCCCACAGGGGTTGGAGTGTGCTGCGAGCGCAGTGGTTTCCAGGCAGCTGCTTCTGCCCGTGTGTCACTGTCTCCAGGTGGATCCAGGGAGGATGCACTTGGTACTGGAGCCATGGGAGGTGCCGGTGTCAGAGCTTTCCTCTCTCCTTACCCTTCACAGTTGTTAGTGCTTCCCAGAGACACTTGCAAAGCACTTTTTCCCCTGAAGCCTTTGCTGTTGCAGCCCTTAATATAAAGGGAACCTGGGGAGGGAGATCGGTTTTGAAATTGGGGACATTGAGGCAGGGAGCCAGGGACCATCATCCTGGAGTCTGGCTGCGCATCTGTCTGATCCTTCCTGCTGATTTTCTGACTAAAGCTTATTTGGGGTCAAAACCAGAGGTTTCCTTTGGTGACCTTGCCCCCACGCCTGCAGGAGGAGGAAGCCACTCTCCCACAGCTCTGCCCGCTCTGCCCTTTTGTTTTGTCGTCTCTAAACAGACCTTTCAGAGTTGTTTTTAATTCACAACAAAGCCTTTGCCTTGCTGTGTTCCTCTGTGGTTTTCAAATGATAACCAGGAAAGAAAGAAAGAAAGATAGTTTAGATAAAAAAAACAACCCTCAAACATGAAATTAGCAGCTAAGTCTGACCCTGAACTTGCATCCCTCCGATCCAGTTCATTTCCTTTCATCTCCGGACTTGCCAGCAATCTAGGACATCAGTTTTTCACATGTCTGTGCCTGCTACCTCCCCAGCAGTGCTTCTGCCTTGTCCTTGCACAGCTTAACCCTGTGCTTTTTTGGTTCTTGCTAAACCCCACCGAGTTTTGCATCTGGTGCTGCTTTTAAAACCAGCAGCAGGACTGAAGCCAGCAGCAAAAACAGGGGCAGGACTGAAGCCCAGCAGCCCTTATGGACATGGGATGGGATTTGTGGCCACTCAGCGGGGTTTGTAGCCAAGCTCCTCAAAACCAAGGCTATTTTTGGAGTGTGTATGGGGGATGAGTGCTAAGGACGCCACAGCATGGATGTCCCATGGGAAATGTCAGTCTCTTTCCTCCCAAAAGCTTTGCTCACCCTCTGCCAACCATCCTCTGGGGACACAGGGTGACAGCTAGGCAAGTCTCCAGCTCCACCTGCTTCACTCCTTGTCCACTCCCAAGCATAGGATGAGGTTTGATTTGGGGGTTTGCAGATGCTTCAGAAAGGGATTTGTGACCCCCTGGCGTGCCAGCACCACCCTGTGATGAGAACTGTGGTGTGGGGAAGAGGGTTTGCAGCCTTTGCCAAGATTCCTCTTGAAAAAGCTTTGATTTTGCATGTGGGAGCTGAAGGCAGAGAGCTGCAGGCTGCTGCCACAGCCCTGCCCACGCCGGCTGGGGCAGGACCTGTACGGTCATGTTGTAGGAAGTTGCTGCCTAAGCTTGTTGGATAGCACTGCGCCCTTAGGATTTCCCAAAACAGGCAGTGTGAGCAGCAATTAGGACTTGGACGGGTCTCCTGCCCCGCCCCAAGCCCCAGTGGACTACAGCGTGATTTCTAGGAACACGATGGCCCTGAACATCAGACTCAGCTGAACTTCGCACCATAAACCTTGGAAGATCTCCCATTTTCCATCTCTTTACATGGATCTGCCCCAAATACTTGGTCAATGATAGAAGAGCACCGGTCGGGTCGGATGCATAAAGGTGGAAACTGGGAAAATGTGACTTTGCATTGGCTGAGGCCCTTTTCCACCAGTTAGACTCAGGACGTATCTGGGTCCATAAACAAAGGATTTTGTTTTTCTTCCCAGAAAACGGGTGGGTGCTGAGTCTCTGCCTGAAGGGAATCTGAGGCATTGGTGACTTTGCAAAGCCTGTTTGCTCCAAGCTGGTGCATCCCATCTCAGTGCCTCATCTGCAAGTGCCAGAGCTGGGATTTCATGTCCTGGTCCTGGCCACCACTGCTCCCATACTTCCCTCTACATCGATCTCTCTGGGCAGCGAAAGCTCTGAAGTGAGGTAGAGAGCAAATGTGTTCTTTGGCTCGGTTCTTCTCTCTGCTTCTTCAGGTCATAAATCCCAGGATGTATTTTTGGCTTCGTGTTAAATGTAATTTCTGGAGAACATTTTTCTCCAGTAAAGATTAACAAGATCTTTTAACAACTTGGTGATTTGATAGTGGTGATGATGAGGATCCTGAAAAGAAAACCGCTGCCTGGGGAGCAGAGAGGCTGCGGCACCATGCTGGCACCCCGCAGGCTCAGGGACAGGTCAGTTCAAGCGCTTGGGCAGCAATGGGTTTTACTCTCCATTCCCACTCAGACAGATGCATGTGGGAAAACACCTGGCAGATGTTTAGCGGTTTTGTTGTTCTTTTTTTTTTTGAACTGTTGTTTTATTCAGATGGTGCTGAGCCGTGAAGCACATTCCCACCTGCCTGATGAGTGAGAGCAGCTTGCAGGGTAACAGAGAGATCCAGCTGTGGATGATGCAGGGATGCATTTGTAGAGGAGTTACAGGTTGGCTTCAGCAGATGAGATGTTTATTTCCCAGTCAATGGCTCAATATTTGCAGAGGACATGCAGTGTGAGGCACTAAAAGAGAATTGATTTCACTGCTGTCAGCCCCTGCAAGTGACATATTTGATGGGATGTCATCTGCCAGGGTGGCTGTTCATCACCATGGAACAACTCAGTCTCTGCATGCAAGTCTGCAAACACCAACAGCACCTGAAGCAGAGCAGATGGAGCCATGGCCAGCAGAAATGGTGACACAGAGAAATGTCTGTTGGCATGACTTTCCTTGCTGAAATTCCAGGGAAACCTGGCTGCAGGGCCAAGCACTGCTCAGCCCCATCATTCCTACTTTGCACTACAGGCAAAGCCTGCTGAGTGCCTCTCATCCTGAGGGTATCCCAGCGCTTCCTACATTACTAAATTAGGATCTCAGTTGCAGTGGTTATATATAAATATATATGTATGCATGCATACATATTTTTGAAAGTGTTATGTGTTAGCAAACTCCCCAGAAGGTTTTTTTTAGAGGTGTTATCAACAGGATGTGCTTGAGTATGTGGAATCCAGGAAGCCCTGGATAAGGGCTTTCCTTTGGAGCCTCACTGTGCCCAGAGTCCCCGGGCCTCCCACGGGATCCATAAGGACTGCTGTAGCACATGCCATTCCCAAGGGACAAAGAGGAGTCATGACATCATGCTGGTTTCACTGGCTGGCATTTTGGAGAGATCATGCTCTTTTTTTGAAGTGGGAAACAAGCTCTTTGCCATGGCTGGAGCCAGTTACTGGGAGCAGGGAAAGAAAAAGCATGCCAAGAAACATCCCCCAGTCATTACCCTGAGGCAATTAATGAGGGTGACAGGGATGTGGCCATTAAAATCCCACCCAGCCACAAGAGGTGGGGAAGGTCTGCAGATAATACCCGGGTGTTGAAGTCATACTGCATAATGTTGTGTGATGGCTGTGACCCTCTCCGTGGGGCAGAAAGCACCTCAAAACACACAGGGGTTTGTACCTGGGTACAGCAGAGTGTGGTGGGGTTTGGTACCACTGTGCTGTGAGCTGTATAAGGGTGGCAAAGCTCTGGCTCCAGCCTGTGGGAAAGGCCATGGTTGTGCACTAATAGCATTTGTGCTGGGCTTCTCACCCAACCAGGGTGGGAATCCATGCCAGGGTTTTACACGTGCTGGCTGCAGTGCAGAAATCCCTGCCAGGCAGATCCTGCAGGCATTGGGATGATCACTAGGTCCTATTGCTTGTGACTTTGGGTCAGTCACTTCCCTTTTCCATAAATATTTTCCTTCCTTTTTCTTAACTGCTTCTCCATCTCTTCCCATGTCGGGGAGGCTGTTGGAGGACTTTCTCTTCCCTAAGCCTCAGTGAGGCATTAAGCACCAGGAGACCTTGGTCTCACATTAACACCACTGGTGATTAATGCAGGTAACAAAATGCACATTTTCAGCCTGTCCAAGACAACCTTGGGCAGATGGGATTTCCACTGGATTTCAGGGAGGAAAAGGAAAATACAGCCCTCATCTGTGCTGCTAATCTCAGGCAGGAAGGGGTGAGCTCAGCACTCTGCTGAGCCCTGGACTCACCCGGAGCATCAGCTCCACCGCCCCAAGGGCTGCTGTGTGCATTGTGTGCATGCCGGGAGAGCTGGCAGCGTCCTGGCAATGTTGTTCTGCTGCGCTGGGCTGTGCTTCCCTTCTTCGGATGTGGGTTTTGTTTTCTTGGACAAACACACCAGGCAGAACAACAAAAATAATCCCTCCTTTTCCCATTGATCCTGGCGCTGGGGCTGTGTGAACCAGCAGCCAGCTGCGGTCGCAGTGTGGTCCCCGGGGCCTCTCTCGCCAGCCGCTGCTGCAGGGTCAGGGGTTATTTGTACTGACAAGTCCCTGGGAAAGAGATGCTTCCCCTTTGCCAGGAGAGGAAAAGGCCGCCAGGCTGGGACTGCTCAAGCTGGGGAACTCTGCTGATATCATGGCTCTCACTTTATTGCAGCACTCGTTGGTAAAAGCCTGGAGGGAAGAGGTTGGCTGGAGCCTGCTGAGCTCCTGGGGTGCTCAGGAGGGAGGAAGGGCTCTGTCTGCCATCAAGCCTTGCATGGAGCGTATGTGGTGGGCTTAACCTCTCCAGCGCCAGGAGCTGCTCCAGGTCACCCTGGTGGGTGTGAAGGGGCCAGAAGCTCACTCCAGCTCGGTGTCCCCATGTGCTGTCAGAGCAGTGGGGTCAGACAGCATTCTGGCGCCAACCCCTGCGAGTATGTCCGCACATGCAGCTGTCTTCATACGTGACCGCAATGTGTCTCTTTCTCCTCCCAGAAACCTCCATCCCTGAAGACCCCAGGCCTGGGTTTCATGTTGCTCTGAGCCTCTGCCCTCACCCTGGCTGGCCCTGCCCGCAATGGCCCTGTGTCTCAAGCAAGTCTTCAACAAAGACAAAACGTTCCGCCCTCGAAAGAAGTTTGAGCCGGGCACGCAACGCTTTGAGCTGTACAAGAAAGCCCAGGCCTCCCTCAAGTCCGGGCTGGACCTGAAGGCAGTGGTGCAGCTGCCTCCTGGCGAGAGCATCAACGACTGGATCGCCGTGCACGTGGTGGACTTCTTCAACCGCATCAACCTCATCTACGGCACCATGTCGGAATACTGCACCGAGAGGAGCTGCCCCATCATGTCCGGGGGGCTCAAGTACGAGTACAGGTGGCAGGACGACAGCAAGTACAAGAAGCCGACCAAGCTGTCGGCCCCACAGTACATGTGCATGCTGATGGACTGGATCGAGATGCTCATTAACAACGAGGATGTCTTCCCCACCAGGATAGGTGAGCGTGCTCTGGTTCCCTGCAGGAAAGCTGGGGCTCTAACTGGTGCAGGTTCTCAAGCTGCTGGTGCACCTCAGGGCTGGTATTGATGAACTTTGCAACTCAAAGTATGGTGGCATTTCCTGTTCCAGGTATTTCTCCAGGTCTGTGCCACACCCTTTTGCTCCAAACTGAGTTTGGGATTTCTCATCCTGCTACTAGGGGATGTGGAACACAATGTTCTCCTTTTCTGTGCTTGAGCTTATTCTCTGTTTGTGAGAAATGAAGGCTGGTAGCTCATAGCTTCCTTGCCTTTCCTCAAGAGGTTGAGCTGCAGGCCTGGTTAGAGGTGGTCATCACATCCCTGCTTTTCTCTCAACTAATCAACCCAGTTTCTTTCTGATTTTCCACGTAAGCTCATGGTCCCAAGATCCAACCCTTACTGCTTCATTCCTCAGCTCCTTTCCATCTCAGCCCTGATTATACGTCACATCTTGCTGCATAGCTGAGGCACTGCTGGAGCAGAGATGCCCGTCCCCAGGATGTGACCTTGCCGCTGCCAAGGCCCAGGGTGTATAATACACCTGTTCAAGAAGTCTGGCCTTAGGAGCTTGCAGCAGCTTCCAAAGACAACACAGCTTTCAAACTAACCCCTCTGCTGCTGGCCTGCAATACTTAGCACCTGCCAAGGCTGATATTAGCTGCTACTTAACTACTTGTTGTCATTTGGGGAGATGAGTTCAAGGGTTGGAGCTAATGGGGCTTCCAGAATCTCAGTTCATGCCTTGAAGAGGTTGTTTTTCAGATGGAACATGAAGCTACTTGAATGTAAAAAAACAGATTTAAGGAGTTTGGGGGGGGAAGGGGGGGGGGCGTCAAAGGCATAGTTTTGCAAGTCTGCTTGACCTTTTTTTGTTTGCCAAGCAGACAGAGCTATATGAAATCAGTGCAGCTTATAATCAAGATTTTCATTAATATGCTGGGAATCATTGTAGAAAATGGTCTGTGTGGGATTACTGGCGTTACTCACTGTTGTAGGCCCATTTGGCTGTGCTGTGCCAAGTTGTGTGTCTTTTTAAGGAAAGTCTCTGGCCTTTGGAGTCTGGGAGGGGTCATGGGTCTCTTGAAGCAAGAGGGGAGGCAGCGCCCACAGCTTGGTTGTGCCAAACTATTTTGGCTTTGGGATGGAGTTACTCCCCCAGACCCCTGATCCAATCTGGCTGCTCTGGCTTTGCTTGGAGTTACGGTGGGACAAGTTCCTGAAACCAAGACCAGCAGGCACACGCTGCCTTCTTCCCCTCGCTGGTAGTCTGGGGCAGGCAGGGTGGCACAGCGCCAGCTCCTCATGCTGGAGGACAGGCAGGATGCCTTTGGGGTGTGTGGGAGAGGCAGGCCCTGGGATTCACTGGGGGCATTCACTGTGCTCTGGAGGCATCTTTCCCTCGTGGGCACGGTGGTGTCCGTGCACTCCAGTGAACGGAGCGGGCTGGAAGTGTGGCTGGCTGACAGTGTCCATGCAGGATACTGTGGGCCAGCAGTCCCAGCTCTGCTGGGCACAGCAAAGTCCCTGTTCATTCTGGCTGCACAGACTTGCTGCTGCTGAGGGATGAGACAGCAGCCACAGGGAGCAAGGTTTGTGTTCCTCTTCCTGAGGTGGCTTGTCCCCAGGGAGAAGATCTGCATGCCATTAAAAGCAGAGGCACAGATGTGGATTTACTCTGTTTTCCCTTCAGCCAGAAGGGAGTGTCTTGATCCAATTTCATGCCTTTCAGGTGGGATTTGGGATGTGATGCTGCTTGACAGTGCTCTGGGGACTAAAGGTGTACAGGGAGTATTAACACCTCAAAAAGCAGGCAGCCATGGGAGGGACATTGCAGCACCCTCTGCTCTCCCACATCTCTCTGAGGTGCAAAAGCCTAATACAGTCATGGTCCTGGTGGCTTTCACCTCATTTCTGGCACTTCTTCCTCTGAGCTGTAGCACATCCTGATGTGGGGAGGGATGGCTGGTCCCTCTGGTTTCCACATCTCCTTTTGTTTCAGTTTTGGGGGCAGTTCTGGGTGAGATCCAGGATGACTGTAGGTGAACATGGGTCAAATCCATTTTTTTCTCTTCCAGGGCTGTTCCTGGGGTCCCTTTTCCAAGCCCTTTTGTTGTGGGGACCCTTGTGTCCCCTGAATGACTTCAGGCTCTGTGTCAGCATGTCTTGGCGGTTTCAGCCTCACACAAGTGAAAGGGAACTCAGGCTGAGGTTGCACTCTAAAACACATGAAAGGCTGTTGGGGGAGGTGGGGGGAGGAGGGAGCTGGTGGCACTTTGTCATCAGTGTGTCCCCAAGTATCTGCCTTTCACTGGCCTGCCTCGTTCACTGGGTAATTGCTTGGCAGCTCTGGCATTTCAGAAGATGGAAACTCTGGCTGAAGGGAAATGCACTGGATGACAGAGGAGGCTGGCCAGGATGTGGGGCTCAGGGACAGTGGCCAGGGTGACCAAACAGAGGTGCTGAATCTCTCTCCTAGAGAGCAAGCCCTTGGGAAAAGACCCAGGACAAGGGGAGTAAGGCACTGAGGGGACACAGAGGAGATGTGAGCTTATTTAGGGAGGGGAAAGGAGCTTGATGACGTGGTGAGGGGAAATTACGGATGTTATACTTTGAAGTTGTGGTGAGACTCTCGGATGTTTGCAGCAGAGATGCATAAAGGGATTTAGCATGAGGATTTGTTTCACTCCTGCTTGTGCTGGAGAGGTCCCTGGGCACAGCTGCCCACTATCTCAGCTGGTTTCATGAGCTTTGTGCATCTCAGCTTTGCCTCCTGGCCCCTCTTTGCCATGTGCAGTAAAGCTGCCCCAGCACAATGATTTTCCTGGCTAAGGCCACCTGACTGCAGACAAAACAGACTTTTCTCTTTATTGAATTTGTTTTTCTTAGAAACAGCAAGTGTTCCCCAAACTCACAAACATTGTGGGAGGCTAACCTCAGCATCCTCCTCCATCTAAGAGCTGCACAGCCTGAAGCAGCGCATGATTCAGCAGGGCTTGCTGGTAGGCTCCTGACAGTTGAGAGGTATCTCATGGGCCAGAGGGGGAAAATCTTTCACCCTGGGGTGAGAGGCTCAGCTAGAAATGAGCTGAGATGGTTCAGTGACTTGTGGGCTCACAGGGTCCTTAGGCATCACGGGAGACCTTGGCTGGGGTAAATGGTCACAGCTCCAGTGACCAGAGCAGAGCTGGGCTGATCTGCACATTAAAGCATCTGCTCCTTCAGCGCGTGTCAGAGGTAGGAGGGGAGCAGAGTGACAAACACCTTTGGTTCAGCCAAGCTGCGTGATGCAGGGCTCTTGCCAGCTCTGCAGTGAGGCCAGAGGGACGGCTGGCACCCGACATGGCAGGAAGGGCGCCCAACACCACTAGACAGTCTGTGACCTGGCAGAGTCAACCAGCAGGACTGCAGCCCTCAGGTGGCACCAGGAGAAAATCCCTATGGTGGAGATTATTAGCAGGTCTGGGGGGCTGCCAAGCCTCCTGCATGCCACAGCAAGGGTTGGGGGAGATACTGTGTCTTCGCCATGCCCAGGGACATCTACCTGCAGGGCTCTATCCCACTGTCTAATCCTTTCTCTGGAGTAGGAACCTGTTTGTCAGCCAGTTAAGATGAGATAAATCCCTGCATGGCATGAGCTATGCCAACCTGATGGCTATAAATCTACAGAAGCAGCAGCTTTCCCAGACAACCCATATCATTTGGTGTGTGCTAATGCTTTGTTTCCACTCTTCCAACCAATGTAGCTGTCCTGAAAAATACATTTAAATGGAGAATAAGCATTTTTCCCATGCAGGGAGAAGAATAAATGATTCTGCAGGTGTACTTTCACCAGCTGGTAGAACTATATCAGTAGATGTATTCAGTGAGTGGCCACATGAACAAATTATCACCTGGAAAATACCCTCCCCTGCCTGGTCTCAGGGAGCTGCTGCTGGGCAGTGCCATGCTGAGGAGGAAGGATGGCTGGATGGGGTTTCCAGGGTCCATGGCTGTGTCTGCACTGGCCAGCCCAGCATCAGGCTGCTGGTTGCACAAGGCCAGGTGTCCTCTGTCGCCACCATCGTGGCTGCTCAAACGTCCCTGTTGTTAAATGAGTGCAGAGGCAGGGTTTGGAGCAGCCCCAGCGCCGGAAACACCTCGTGCTGTCTGCCAGATCTGCTTGCGGCTTGACAGAGCACCGGCCACAGGAGGTTTTATAACAGTTCTTGGAAAGCTTTTCAAAACTCAAGCCTGTCATTCAAGCATAGTCCCAAAACAATTATAAAAACCAGAGAAAACCTGGTGCGAAATTATCCAATACTTTCTTGCCATAACAACAGGAGGAAGATGTTCAGAATTTAGCTAATTATTTGTGTTCTCTCAGCTGGCGCTTTTTTACATAATTTTTTTTTCCCCTGCTTTTTTTCTTCCAAAATTAATACCACACCAGCTTGCAGCTGCCATCATGCCTTTAGTTCTAAACAGTGCTTTAAAGACTTATTTTTAGAAAAAATGAATCACTGAACACCACAGTGGCCAAAATGAAATTGAGAAATAACAACAACAATTCATCACGTAGTTCACTGAATTACTGCATTTGCAGACGAAAAAAAAAATACAACTGCCAAGAAGCAAAATAGCTTCCCAGTACTGATTCATCATGAAAAAATTAAATTGGCTGGTGCACAAGCGTTGGGGATAGAAGATAGCAGGAAAGATCCAGGACCCTTTGGCAGTCCCTTACCCTAAGCACAGGCACTTTGTTACCTCTCATTTTCATTTCCTTTTACACATGGTTTCCTTCAGTTTTGAAGCAATCAGCACAGAGTGAGGAAAACAGATTCCTTGGAGCTTTAAATCATATCTTTGGGTTTTCAAGCAAAAACATCCAAGACAAACTAAAGGTGCCAATTCATTTCAGGGTTGTGAGTCACTCTGCTTGGAGTGAAATTGTACCTCCTGTACTTAGAGCTTTTGCTTTGGCTTGGAGCAGAAATTCTTCCTAATATCTAAACTAAACATCATGCAAGAAGAATCAGAGGGTGGCTGCCGTCTGCCAGACTGTGGGCTTGCTGCTGCTTTCTCCGAGGTTGCTGGATGGTGAGCACCAGGGAATTAAATGTAAATTTTAATGCTTTTAAATCAGCTCAGGTGAATTTTGTGATGTTCTGCTGTCCCCCTGGGCCAGTTAGAGCACCACCACTGGGATGAACTAGGATGGTATGTTTTGGTCCCTGCAGGTGTGCAGGGCTGGGGAGGGTGAAGCAAAGCCAAGCAGCGTCACCCTGTTGGGGTGGTTTGTCAGACCTGGAGGTCCATCCTGACTTTCCCCTGGCCCACTGTATTTTTGCTAAGAGGACGTCTCAGCCATGCAGGGCTGTCCCGCCAGACTCATCCCTCTGTCTCATCCTTGTCTCATTGCTGCTGTCCCTGGTTTGTGCCGCGATGTGCCACCTTTGAGATGGAGCAAGGCCCCTAAGCAAGGGCTGCCACTGCCTCACTCCCAAATGCCATTTATCGGTGCACTGGCCACTGATGGAGTGGGTCTCTGTGAGGCTGATGTGCCTGGCCCAGCCTGGCAGGGAGGTGGGAGCCCTGAGGGGAGCAGCTGCCCCATCGCTCCACTCTCACCGTTGCAGTGACCCCTCCCAGCAGCCAGAGCAGCTCTGCTGGGAATGGCAGCGAGCTTGGCTGCTCCGTGTAAAGCTGAAGGGCAGGAGAGGCTCATGTGGCCAGAGATCCCTGTCCCATGGCTTTCCCCAGGCTGGGACGTGCTGGCTGCAGCGTGTGCCTGGCTGCAGGGAGGAGGCACAGCCTGCCCTGGCTGTGTCCCCTCATGTCCTGGAGAGGATGTCACATGTGTTGTCTGCTGGACATCCGCTGCGCCAGCAGCGCTGACCCAGGGCAAGCTGGATTTATGCCGGGTCCTTCTGCTGCTCTCAGATGCAGCCTTTACTGCAGAGCCCTCTTCTTTCAGCTCTGGGCAAGGGGATGGGGTGTTTCTCCATCTCCCCACCAGCATGGCCAGTGCCTGCTGGGGCTGCTGTGTGTTTCTCTCCAAGGCACTGGAGGTCAGCAGCGAGGCACTGCTGGCAGAGGCAATCTGCATATCAGATACCCGCCCTGCTTCCTTCCCGAGGAGAAGTGCTTTGGTGAGCTGGCACAGAGCGCTGTGCCAGCTGCAGGGTCCAGTCAAGCATCCCCAGCCTGTATCGAGTCATGGCTCAGGAGACAGACCTGTCTGCAGCACGGGGAGAGGGAAGGAAGCAGGACCCTGCGGAGCCTCCCTGGGCAGGTGTGCAAGCGAGAGGGGTGTTGCAGGGGGAGAGAGTCCGAGCCGGACCCGAGTGATGCCAAAGGACCGTAGTGAGGGCTGTGACATGGGACCTGTTGAAATCCATGAGAGACCGGGCCGTGCCTGGAGGGGACGGCCACACACTGACACCTGGTGATGGACACAAGAAGGGCAGCTCAGCCCCAGCTCCCGGGAGCTTCCCGCGCTCCTGGTTCATGGGAAACACAGTGGCTGAGTCGTCCAGAAGTGGGCTTGGAGGTCCTAGCAGCCTGGTGGTATCTTTCCATACTTCATTAGGTTTAGGAGTTCAACAACTCCCATAGTTGTTGATGACCATGAGATTTTAATTAGCTAACTTTTAAAGATTCTTTGTAATTCAAACTATTCTTTGATTCTGTGATTTAAGCTAAATCTCCATTCCCCGATGCAAAAACTGCTTTTGGAGAACCGAGAATATAGCTGGAAGTGTCTCTTCTCTAAGTCTCTCAGCTGCCAGCATGTCCATGAGGACTTGCTGGTGACAGATGTATCTGACAAGACAATTCCTGGCTAACCTCAGGACAAAAGCTGTGTGGAAAGCCACATGTCACCATCTGCCATGTCTGGAGGTGGCTCATCTGACAGCAGGATCTGCACCATAGATGCTGCCAGCCCTGGGAGCCTGAGATCTATTTGATCTGCTGTTCACTCTCTGAGCTTATTTCCTTCTCAGCTCAGGACTGGGTTGAGGGTTGCTGCTTTCCTGCACTATCACTCTTTGCAGTTTGGCAGTAAATTCCCAGCAATGGTCAGGTCAGATTTCTCCCTCATTGCCTACTGTGACTGGGGAGGCAGTTAGTGACTGGGATGGGTGACAAACTGAAGGCAGCCAGGTGCCTTCCTGCCTGCTCCTGGGCACTTGCTGAGATCCCAGCTGCCTCTGGTCCCAGGGACATGACAGACTGTCCAGAACAGTGTGTATTCCCCAGCCACTGCCCACAAATGTGCATTCAGCAGCAATTATTTGCTGTGATGAGCTATATTTAAAAAAAAAAAAAAAGTTTCTTAACCAGTTCTTCAAAGCTGATCTGTAGGGGCCACCCTAATAGCGTGTATGAGTCCCCAGCTGGGTGATTCCAGCTTTTATTTGCTCAGCAAATCCTCACTCAGTTCAGAAAGCTCAAATGAAGCCATTGATAAAGCGCCATGTCCCTCCTGACTGCAGGGGAACCTGGAGAGCTCTCTGATCCCTGCCTGCGTCAGACTAGCAGGCAAGGAGAGCGCTGTGGCCAAGGGTGCTGGGCAGAAGCAGATCTCCAGTCACATCTCTAAGGTGTTACCATAGGGACAGCCTGGTTGTGCTTTGCCAGATGTGAACACCTTTCCTGAAAAGTCCTAATGGGATCAGTCAGAGCTGGCAGTGAAACAGGTCGTGCTGAGGTCTCGGCTGCAGGACCAGCCCTGGGACTGCAGTGTGCTCATGGTTATGCAGAGCACTGGCCACAGATCAGGCTCAAAACCACCTCTCTGTGTGATGCTGAGCCAAGATCTGTGTCGTTCTCCACGTGGTGACTGGGACATCCAGATGTGGCACGAGTGCAGATGTTTCAGCCCTGCCCTCTGCTCCAGCACTGCATGCAGGAAAGGGAGACTGAGCTGTGCTGAGGGTGACTCTGCTTTAGACCAAAAATAATTTTCTTTTATGAGTTCCAAACCCAACACCTGCCCAACCCTGGCAATTGAAAACAGGGTCCGCACGTGATGTTGGAATGACGGAACCGTTGCGTTTGCCACCCACGGAAGAGAGGGGCTCGGCACTGCTGCTGGGAAACAAAACTGCCAGGAGCCTTTGGGGAAAAAACAGCTTTAATTGCCTAGCAAGGCTGCTGAGAAAGATTCAAAGATAAAATTACCATTTTTAATTTTTTAGCTAAGAGATTTGCTGATGCTTTCCTGTGCACAAAATGTGTGAGCTAGCCATGGTTGAGCAGAGTTTGTTTGGAAGGATTTTCAAGAGGTTATGTGCTGCATTAATAAGAAGCTAAGGGAGGAGGCTGGTACAACCGTGGGAAGGGAGGTTTTTATTTTGTTCTTTGTGTATTTGCATTGAATTGCTCTGGGGAGAGGAGGAAGCCTCAGGAAAACAAATACCAGTTGTTTCATTCTCCTCCTCACAAAAAACCAAAACAAAACCAAAAAGTTTAGTGTTTCAAAGCCGTGTTTCCTTTAGAGATTTACCCCAAGGTTGCTGGCAGTGATGGTATCTCACCCTGAGATTTTCACTGTGATAGGAGTGTATTTTGAAAAGGATGGAAATATCCCACACTGTGTCCTTGTGCGGGACAAAGCTGAAAGTATAGAGCCAGGTGTGGTGGGTCCCATCGTATGAGGATATCTCAGGATTATACAGGCCCAATGAAATTAAACCCAACATCATTAAGATGGCCGGTTTTCTTCCTGATTTAATGAGGCATTTTACTGAAATAAAGATCAGGAAAAAGGTAGAAACCCCACCAATTTCTGTTGATGCATCAGAAGTGATGTTTGAGGGTGTGAGGAGGAAGGAAAACAGTATGAGCCATGCTCTTGGGTTCAGAGGAAGGTATCTTTTCTGGTGGGAAGTGGTTTGGCTTTGTTCGTGGACTTGGATAAATACAATTTGACTTTTGTCGTGCCTGCACAGGCTGGTGAGGGAAAGGCAGGCAGAGAGCCGAAGGATCTTCTGCCCGATTGCTCTGGATTGAGCCAGATGTGGAGAGTTGTGGCCTCCTTAAACGTATGAGGAATTTTCTCTCCTAAGGCAGCTCTCTGAATCCTAAGCCCATGCCTGTGTGAAATTGCTAGTTGGGCAATACATGGGAAGAGCTCAATGGCACACTGCCCCAGTGTCACTATTGGCATTTCCCATGGGTGTCCTTCCTTGTCATCTGTGACTGCCTGTCAAGTATGACAGAGACTTTTAAATGCTAACAGGTTTTTTTTTTGGAAATGTTCAAATGGCTTCCAATTTGTTTCTGCTTTGCAGGTGTTCCCTTCCCCAAGCAGTTCCAGCAAGTTTGCACCAAGATCCTCACCCGCCTCTTCCGTGTCTTTGTCCATGTCTACATCCACCACTTTGACAGCATCATCAACATGGGTGCTGAGGCTCACGTCAACACCTGCTACAAGCACTTTTACTATTTCATCAGGGAGTTCAGCCTCATTGACCACCGGGAGCTGGAGCCTTTGGTAAGGATGGCTTGGGATGGGGAGGTGGAGGCTAAGTGGTGTGGGCTGGACACAGCACTGATAGGTTTGGGTTGAGGCTGGACTCTGAGCAGTGCTGACCCTTTCTGGACTATTTTGGCCACTCTGCCTGAGGCACAGTCATGTTTTCTGTCCTAGGACTATCAGCCTTAGTGCTCTGAGAGAGAAATTCCCAGCAGCACCAAGGAAACCATTGATAATTTCTTAACTTTTGCCTCTGTTGTCATGTCTGTGATTTGAACTTCGATACCCTTAGGGCCATAACAGGGTGGTGTCCCCTTAGTGACTTGGTAGCTCTAATACAATTTGCACATCAAAGTGTTTCCAGCCAGTTGTGCCCACATGGCTTTCAGGAGTCAGATTTGAGCCAAAGTCTCTTCTCCACAGTTTTTCTTTTAGCATTCCCTGCTTGAGATCCTTGTCTGAATTACACTGAGGCTGCAGGGAAGGCAAGCCCCAATAGGACACCCAGCTTCAGACAACAACTGTCAAGGCCATGCTGGAGAGGCCTCACTGTATTTCCCTACAGCCTCCCTTGGGAAGCAATTAGCCAGGCAGAAGGTGAGAGTCCTTGACAACAGCAGGATTTGTGGGAAGCAGAGGCCAGACAGCCCAGGGCTCATAAACTAGAAAATGCACATAGTTGGTTTTGTAAGAAAAGCAAGTTTGTCACAGACAAGGTTAAGTGTAGTCTGACCTAGGGAGGACATACTGCAGTAAGGAAAGAATTAATAGGAAACCCAGTAGTTTGAATGCTGTGATAGGGGCTGGGTTGCAGAAAAGGCCATATCCACCAGCAGAGAGTCGGGAAAGACCAAGAGGATGTAATCTGAGACAGAGCTGAGAAGAGTCCCAGCTGCTTGCTTAGGATCTGGAGGTGGGAGACATGCCCCTGCCCCTAAGTGCTAAGCACTTTACTCCTCTGCTTTCATTTGTCTCTGTCAGTTTTCTGCCTATCTGCTCTAATCATGATTTAGGGGGATGGAGAGATGATGATCTAATCAGGGGAGACTTTAATGACAACAGTATCGACTTTAATTATTTTGTAGAATTCAGTTGTAACACATTTTATCACAGTGGCCCTCAGCTCCAGAAAATGGCAGCTCAGCATCAGTCTGTCCTCTGTCAGTGTTCCTCATGACAAACCTCTTCAGCATTGCTATACAGTCCATAATGGTGTCATCCCCTTGGACTGCTGCTAATGTGAATAATTAACAACTGGCAGCCAAAGCAGAGGCTGACTTTGCTAAATAGGCTTTCAATGCCAGTGACTCACATGCAACATGAGATGATTGATGGGTCTGCATAAATCTCAGGTGAACAGATTCTTTCCCTGTGATGCAACCACTGTCAAACTACAAGGCAATGAGACACAGTTGTCCCATGTCTATCTGGGTCTCATTGCCTGCCATCCAAGCCTCAAGCAGACCCAACCACAGGGTTGAGAGGAAGGACCAGGGAGGAGGAAGGGCCTCCTTCCCTCGGGCAGTGGGTTGCTTTAGGTGTGTATGAGTGTCCTGCAACCAGGCTGCCTCACCATCAAGGAGGTGATGCCTCACCATTAGGACAGCTGTCCTAACCTTGCATTTAGTTAGTCCCCATGAGTATCATGACAGACTTCTAAGTTTTCCTCTGGCTGAATCTCCCTTTGCTGCTTCAGTTTCCCTTTTGTCGGGCTTCTGTGGGATGTGATTTCTTAGCAGCAAATCTTGAGAACTGAGAATGAGATCCTTTGCACAGCAGAACTAGCAAAAGGCAGTGATTCTCTCTCTCAGTAAATAAGGAACATGGGGCTGAAGAGAAGCCTTGCACTCGCTTCCTTGATGAGCACAGCTCGTGATGCTGGGCTGCAGTGCTGGCAGGGCTCCAGCTGATCACACACTCAGGCAGAGCTGTGGGGATTTTCTGAACATGAGGAATGTCTTGGACATGTGGGGCTGGTCTGAGGAGCTCACTGGTGACCTATCAGCCCACAGGTCACTGCAGTCCCTCCTGTTCATGGCTGCTTTTGTGCCTGCTGTTGTGCTAGTGGGATGGGCGCAATGCTGTTGCAAGAGGATGTGCAAAGTCCTCTCACCCTCTTCTCTTCCTTCCAAGATGTTTGCAAACATTTCCTGCTAGTAATGTGACTTTGTGGCAGAGCATCAACTTTTCATTTGATGGCCAGGTTCTGCACTGAGATTTTGCATGTTACTCCTACAAGAAAACCCCCTCTTTGCCACTGTCCCTGATGGATTTGAAAAACGAAGTTCTCAGCACTGAAGATCAGAGTTTGCTACTTCTGTCTCCCTTGGTCATATAACTAAAGGGCCTTTTAGAAGGTTACTCAAGGATCATCCTCCTTTGTTACTTCTTTTTTCAGAGTTGCATTCTTCCTCCTCCATGGACCAGTCCTACTCCCAATCTATTTTGGGAGTACCTTTTAATGTGCAAACCTTCCTCTGGGGTGCATGAGGGGACCTGTGGGCACACAGATTCACAAGCCAGATGAGCCAGAATCACACTTTTCTCACTGAGGATTTACAAGATACTGGTTGAACTGTTTAAGGCAAGGACAAATACCATCTTCCACCAGCTGAAAGCTGGACACCTTCCTAATGTAGCTGACATGATGTCGTTCTGGCTAAAGAAAACAATCTCTAATCCTAAACACAGCTTAGGAAACCTCGCTGGAGGTTTCCTGTGGACCCTGTTATTAGCACTCATTTGCATTGCAGTGTGACTGTGGGATCCCTTGCTGTAACCACGGGTCCTCTGGGTGAGCTGTAGTCAGCTCCTGGAGCAAGAACTGGGAGCAGCTCCATGTCCCATCTCCTAAGGCTGCAAAGAGAGGCTCTGAGAGTGGCATCACCTTGTCTGGCTGCTCTGCAGCTGAGCCAGGAGCAGGACCGTCATCTTTCAATGTGTCAGCCAAAGCTCTTTCCTTGGACTGCTCTCAAGGCTAGGGCACAGCCAAAATAGCCTTGTGCCACAGAGACTGGGGAGAGTGCCAGGATGGAGCTGCTGAGGCAGCTGAGTTCCCAGGAGGGCTGTCATGGGAAATAGAAAAAGGCTCCCCAAGACTCCCACGGTTGCTTCCCTGGGTTGGTTTTGGATACCTCCCAAACTGCCTGACACGTCACTCAAAACTGTCTGTTGCACTTACGGTTTCTTTCTTTTCTCTTCTCTTCCCCTTCAATGCAGAAAGAAATGACAGAACGAATTTGCCACTGAAGTCTTCTGGCAGATGAACTCAGCTGGCTCACTCGGAGCCTGGTGGGACAAGACACCCTGTGGTGGGAAACCTCTCCCTAGGACTTGCTCTGGGCATTCCAGCTCACTGACCTATGAACACTGCAGAAGAGACTCTTAGGTCTGGGCTGAATCCTAAGTTTTACAAGAACCTCTGGACAGATTTTTCTTCTTTTAATAGATGCCAATCTCTGTTGTATGGTTCCAGTTTTAGAAAGCCACTTTCTAAACTTACTGGAGAATGAGGCAAGTCTGGTTTACTTTTGCACACTCTGATTTCTGAGACTCAATCTCATGTCTGATACCAATTTTTCAGCGACCTTCCCTCTCGTTTTGTCCTCAGCTATATTGATCTCCAAATATTTCATTAGCAATTCCTGTTCGTTGAGCAGATGTGACTTTGGCCACCAGGTAGTGCCTGTTACCTTTCCCACAGGGAGTGGGTTTGTGGTAACACCTGAGATCAGCCCTGCAAAGCTGGTAGCATTTCATCCCACTGCCTTCACATGGTTAGTTGTTGATGTGCTGTTTCTAACCATGAGCTATGAATGTCTCCTTCTGCCCTAATTCATGCTTTACCAAAGGGACCATTTTCCCTTCAAGGGATTTTTCATATTTGGAAGAGAGGACCTTATGATGTTCTAAGATGCATCCAATACTGCTTGGACTAATGGCAAGTGGCCCCACGACCAAGGAGGTGAACGAGGTCACTATTCAGTGTGATCAGCACAGTCTACCTGAGAAAGCCTCAAAAACTGGTGAAAAGAAACTGTTGCCAGTAAACAACACTTTCAACATGTCGGCATTTCCTGATGTGTTGTCTTGGCTGAAGATGGGCAAATGCTGGTTGTAGAAACTGTTGGTTTTCCATTACACAACCTTTAAGCAGGTGAAGAAGGACTCAAGAGACATCTCCTCTACTCTGTTCTCAAGATCCCCTTTTATTCTGTGATTCTTAAACCTTTTTGACCATCTGCAAGTATACTGTTGCTACCTGGTCTGTGCCATTACTCCCCTGAAAGGTATCATGTCTCAAAATTTCCTCCCCTTCTGCTTGCAGTGCCCGATAATTAGTGTGGTGTTCCCTGTGCCATTTTTATTTTGACAGAAGTATTTTTATTTTTCCTTTTTTATTGCTTTGGGGGAGTGAAAATCAATTTGTCTGAGCCACAGAATTGTTATTTTTGTGATTTCTGCTCTTTTTCTGAGAAAATTTTCAATATCTGACACAGATAACCTTCATAGTCTGGGGTTTGCCCACTTTTGGGGTAGGTAGGGGATGTGGCTAGAAAATGGAAATGTTTAGGCCAACATTAAAATGCACAAGTGAATTTTAGTGCTCAAAGCACTTATTTTGTTGTGAAAATCTATTTTGCCTTAATCTTGTGTACCAGATATATATTTTATATTTTTACATGGAATAAAACAGAGCAAAACGGACACAAAACCACCTGATACATCATTCCAGTATCCTCTGTGTAAAATAATCAAAGTCCAAATATATTTGTTCTGTTACTAATTAAAGAAACATTAATAAGCCTGGTGTACTTAATTCTTCCCTGATTCATCTGTATTAAACAGGCCTAATGAACAAGGATGAGTTGAAGAGTGGTTTTCCCCTGGGAGCTGCAGCACTGATGGATCTCAATGCCATGCTGAGACCTCAGCTTGCATCTCAGAGAATGGCTTAACAGAGGCCAGTGCTGCTGGCCAGCACCCTCCCCCTGCAGGCTTTGCTCCAGGATTCCCCTGAAGGCGTTATCCCAGCAATTCATGGTGGTGAGCTTTACTCACTATTTTTTGCAAAGGCGTGTAGGTCCTGGAATCCGTGTTCCTGCCTCCACATAAATAAGAACCACAGGCACAAATTGTGGAGCAGAGGCACGAGTCAACAACAACTCTGTCAAGAAGTTTCTACTTTGCTGAGGTATGAAGCCTGGCTGGATTCAATGCACAGCACCCTCTGGGAGCTGGGAAGGTTGGGAATTATGGAGAAGCTGTTTCAACAGTGGGGTCTAAGGCATGAACTGATAGCAGCCTACAGCCACTTCCAGCTGAGGTATAAGGATGACAAAATCAAGCTCTTCTCAACAGTGGGAGATGGTGACCAAGAGCAACAATTTGCAGCTTGGGAGGTTCAACTTAGACAGTGGGAAACAAAATCCAAGGGAATGGTGCAGTCAGTGAACAGGTACCCAGAGAGAAAATGTTAACCTTCCTTGGTTAGACAAGACTTGGTGTAAATAATTTCCATAAATAAATGAAGCACAGAAGCCTGCTTTTATTTTTGTCCTTGCCATAGTCCTGAGGCAGTGAGTTTCACCAAGTAATTTATTCTCCATGAATAGCAACAGGGAAGTGTACTTCAAACCCCTGCCTGAGGATTTCAACCCTACTTCATTGGGACTGCTTCCTGTTTATCTCTTCCACACCATGGAGCTCCTATAGATTCCTATGGAACAGAAAACACTGTTTTTGAAGGTCAACTCACAGGTTCATCTCAAGCATCAATTTACAAAGAATTTCAAAGGTCTTTTTTTTATTATTATTACTCTTCCTTTTTAATCTGGATTACCCAAGAAAATAAAGCTCACAGTTGTTCTGTGACAACTGTCTTCAGTAACTCTGGAAACAGTTTAGAAAGGAGACAGGGGGATCATTCACTGCCAGAAAGGTCTTTTTGTTTCTCTCCAAGACACTGAGCTATTCCCCAGGTCCTCATCCATCTGAGTGCCTTGCAGCCTGGAGACTTTAAGGCCTGAGATATTTATGAAGCAGAAAGTGCTGAGATAAGCATCTGAGTCAAACTGCTCCTTTCAGGAGTCTCAAGTGTGCCTGTGAAGCTCCAACATCCCCAGAGCCTCAACAAACATCCCCGAGCAATATGAAGGCAGACAGGACTCCTGGGATACATTAAATATGCACATATCACTTGTCAGCCCCAGCTCCTCAAATGACTCATCTGCTCAGCTGCCTGCCGGGTGTTTTGGACTCATCTGTCCCTATGCAGAATTCCTTGGTTCTCGTGATGAAGGGCAGATGTGCTGCTGCCAGGATTTTGTTTTCATCCCTGCAGCCAACCTTTCCTTTGGAACTGAACAAAAGGCTGTGGTGCTGGTCACCAGGTCAGGTAGAGGCTGGCATGGGACAGACTGTGCTAGGCAATATCTGCAGACATGGAGGAATTTAGGAATAGCTTTGGACAGGAAGAAAAGGGCTTTGTGGAACATAATGTCCCAGTTGCCCCTGGGATGTGGCATGGAGAGGGCTTGGGCTCAGCCAGTGAAGCAAACTGTCTTTGGCCAGGCAGAGGCAGGGATCAAGGCTGAGCTACCCTGGCAGGACATGGGGTGGTGGTGAAGGGTTTGCTGCTCTGAGTGGTGGCTCCTGAGTTTAAACCCACCCAAGCTAAGGCCGGACAGTCCTGGATAAGTGCTCACAATAACCATGACATGATCTGGGCTGAAATATTCCCTGTCCTGGTAAAAGTTTGTTACATGTAAGAGAAGTCTGGGGAAGAGCAAAAAAGGAGACATTTAGAATCAGTTGTTTCCAAAGGTTCAAAATCTGTCCATGCAGGAAGATTACCATGAATCTACTCATGATCAGGATCAGAAAGGGATGAGATGGGTTAATAACACTAGGGAAGGTTAATAGCACTTACTACACTGACAATCCCTTGTTCACTCTTTTGGAGCTGAGCTAACATGACTCAGAAGACTTTCACAACTGGCAACAAGAGGGCTTCTCTTGAATGTGTGTGCAACTTGTACTTTCTGGGGAGTGGTGGCTTTGCTAACACAGCCTGGTTGGCCAGGTTCACTCATGTAGGTCAGGGAAGGACAAATGACTCATAAATATCAGGAAAACCTCGAAGCAAGAGTGCAGCATTCAGGTCCCTGTTGTAAAGAGACCCTGAAATGCCATGTCTGCACAGAGAACAGAGCACCATGAGATATTTCACACAAAAGAATTTCCTGCTGTACAGGTGGCTGATAGGGAAACAAAAGCACGGTCTGCCTGCAAATTTCTTGAAGGTTTCAGTAGAACACTGAAATCCATTAATTTCCAATGAGGCACCTTACGTTTTTCCATTGGGGATTACAGATGATCCCATCTGCTACTGACACCCACAGGGCAGGAGTCACTGCCTGTGTAGTCACTCAGTGCTGGCCACATTCTGACTGCCCCATCATCTCTGGTTGCTCCCAATGCCTGAGCTCACCCAACCTTTCACCCATCCAAGCTGGCTCACCAATGGGGCCAGCCACAGGTTCCTTGGCAGCAATGAGGATAACTGGGATAGCACTGTTCGGGCAATACCCACTGGATACTGAGTACAGCAGTTCCACAGCTGCTGCTTTTAAATGCATTTGGCACTTCCTCTCCCAAATCCTGTGTTTTGTGGAAAACTTGAAGGAATTTTGGGACTTTGTAGGCATCTTGGATTGTGAGGCTTTTCTTACAGAACAGCTGGGCCCAGGTGCTGTCTGCTGGACACAGGTTGATCCATATTTAACAAGTGGTGGTATGCATCAAACAATCTGCTGCCAGGAACAATAATCATTAGGAGAGAGCATCCATATTTTCAGGATTCTTCAACTTGTACAACTCTTCAGCCTGTGTTAGGAGGCTGCCATTTGGGTAATCCTCCAGCAGCAATCTGCTGGGTATTACTGCTCTCTGATGCAAAAATAAGTACCTAAATAGATCAGGAACACAAGACAAAACTGGGATTCTGCATTTGAAAATGTCACCACTCAGAGGGAAAATCATGCTTCCAATTCGGTTTCCAGCAGTGACAACAATCTTCTCCCCAAGATGCTATTTTTGTGCTATGACTTACAAATTCATTAAAACTCGCAGACACTTTTATATTACACTATCTTGTAACAAGTCCATAGCAATAGGAGGATTAAAGAAACTCCTTCTCCTGCACAAGCATGAAAAACAAGACTCTGAGAACCTCCCTCTTTGGTGCTCATCACTTGTACAGCAGCATCTCTCATGTCTGAGGAACCCACTTGGGTAGGATGAAGTTATCAACCCTCACTTATCAAATGGACTTTCTGGACTGTTGATCATCTCTGGCCCCAAGGCTTTAATCTGTGTACAAGTACTGCCTAAACCTCTGGACAGCTCAGAGAGATGTGGCATGTACAGTGTCATGGGATAAAACTGCAGCATCCAAAAAAATTGGACAAAGAGGTTGTTACTCATCTGGGGTAATATCCCAGGGAACCCAAGGACATGAGACAGCTTAGCCCTGCTCATTCTAATAGGAATATAACATCAAAACACCACATGTAACATCACCGGGTCTCAACTCTTTTGTCCAGTGAGGAACAGTGAGGAACTGTGGAGGATAAAATGCAGCCTGGACTGGTAGAAGTTACTGCTGCAGCTGAGAAGCTGCTGGGGGTAGATGGGGCAGTTCAGGCTGCACAATATCAGCTTCTAATGGCCAGCTTGTACAGTGGAAACATGCATTTTGCTGCTTGTGTCCAGAAGGTTTGGTTTGTTGCTCTCCAGAAGGCCACATGTTTTCCAGGTCCCATGTTACTCTCCACTAAACAGAGTCAGTTCAGGATCTCTGTCCCAGAGGGCAGTGGGGTGGCACTGTGTGAAGCTGTGAGTATTCCTCATGGATTTGGCTACAGGAAAAGCAGGTTTTAACCTGGCATTCACATCCACATGGAAGTTTTTCATGCCCATTTTGAGAATTTTCCCTTGTCCCCTGATGTGAAGAGCTTTGCCAGATGGAACACTGAAGCATGGTCTCTAGGGATAGAGATATCCCACACTGCTGATACACTGCACGTGAATCAAAAGGTTTCCTGCAAGAAGCAGTGCTTTCTGTCCTTTTTTTCTGGTGTTTTTTAGGGGGTGGAGGTGAAGAAGGGACATTCACAACAAAGGAATGACACAGAAGCTTGATCCTGGTGAATGTGATTGCATAAGCCTCTCTCTAGGTTTAACTGCCTAAATTTTCAGAGAAACTGAGACTATACAGATTCCTTGAACAGCAGAGGGAACAGTACATGCTGTGTGTCCTAAAAATCAGAATAGATTGCAGGTACTTAAATATAGATTCAGATGCTTGGCTGTGGGCAGAGAAGAGCAGAATAATTCTAGTCAAGGCTTCAAGTAATTTCAGCAGTAAAACATAGGCCAGAGTACTGTGATCCATTTGTAACACTGCTAAATCAAAACTAGCTTTGGTAATTACTTCTTATTTTGCCTAACAGCCAACACAGATGGATCCTTCTCTTCTCTGCAGCATGCTGCATGGGTAAAAAGCAGCCATGCACTTGAAAAGCTATTAAAAAATAAAAGGAAAAGTCATGTGGAAGCATGAATTATTGTAGTTAATAAGTTAATTATACCATTTGAGGAGGTGCTTTCTTCTTCTCTTTACATGGGACTTACCCCTGAAATTTTAGCATAAACATTTCCCAGAAACACCATGCCTATTCTATTAAAAACAACAAAATGAGAACCAAAATATTTTTTTTTTAATTTTATTTTACCCTCCTGCTTTATAACAGACTAGACTGAAACAAGATTTGCCCTCTGGTTAAGTGTGTTGTCCAGCTGGGTTATCTTTCAAAGATCAAAAGGGACAGAAAAACAACAACTCAAGTATATATGCCTTGCTTTGAGAACAGACATCTGCTCCCACAGTAAGAAGATGCTGTTTTGTGTAAGAGCCCTTTAACCCAGCAGAAAAAGGTGGAACAAGAAGCAATGAATGGGAATTTAAAACCACAATTAATTCAATTTGAAAATGGTCTACAGAAGTTTGACATGACCTCCCCTGAACTGATGCAGTTCTAGATGTTGAGAGTTTGGATGTGGTTGCTTGGATTTGAGCTACTCCCACAGTCTACCCTTTATTCTGTTCAAGTGGAGATTAACATGAGAAGTTGTACAGACTTGAGTCCTGAACTGTTCAAGGATAAAAGGTTTTGAGGTGTTGTGGAAATAGGTGGGCAGCCAGTGGAGAGCAAAGGCTACTAATCCCTTCCCTGAGGGGTGAGAGGGAAACGAGCATCCTCAGCCTGGATGGGCTACCAGAGATTCCTGTGGGGAACAGCTGCTGGGGCTGGCTTTGCTGTGGAGAAATATTCCTGGGCTTGCACCTTCTTAGACATCAGACACTGCACCAACTTGCACGAGTGCGTCCCTCAGAAAACAGGCTTCAATGCCTCTGCTGTTTATACTGCCAGCTTGGTGGCAAGAACAAAGCATGCTTTCATTGACAGACAAATCACTGATGGTCACTAACCCCATCCCGTCCCAGGACCTGCAGGCTTCGGCCGTCTCAGGCACTGCTGTGCTTCTGAGCTGTGTCCTTTGAACCCAGCTGAGGGATTGGCAGCTCTCTCAAACTGTGGTGCATCTTCCTGGCCCCTTGGCAGAGAAGGCAGCAAGAGTTGGTAACATATGTCTGAACTTGCCTTGGATTTACTGAGCTTGTGGATAGTTGAGGATATCAAGCTGCACATCCAGATGGAAACTGTGCAGTGCTGGGATGCTCATGGGTTAAAGCTGTAATTCATTAGCTAATCTGAATTTTGTGTTTCCACCTGAGCCATTTCAATAACAGCTAGCACTACTGGAACTGAACAGCTTCGGGTGAAAAATACTGTTATCAACAAGTTACTAACCCTATATGTGGCAGCAGAGTCGAGAGGTTTGGGTCAGTACACCTAAAAGAATTTGTTCTCACTTCATGGCACCTTGAAGATGGTTTATGGTGCTCTGTAGGTGGAAAGGGCTATTTCCCTTTGCCATCCAGGGCATTTTCCTACAGGCTTTTTGCTATTTGGCAGTTTCCATCTCCTAGGTGAAATGAGGTAACAAGGTGTGAAAATTCTTCACAAATGCAAAGTAAAATGAGCTAGAACATCTATATGTGAATTCCAAAGTCCTGATAACTTGATAACTTGCCATTTACTTTGGGTTTTTTCCTAGGCATGTTCAGGTTCTGCTTCAAATTTTCCCATAATTGCTCTGATATCTGCAGCCACACAGTACAATGCTTGCAGTCTCTAGGCATCAACATCGCCCACTTCCCAGCAAAACTAGAATCTCCATGGATGTTTGAAATCCTTATGGAAACAATATTATATCACAAACAAGGCAGGGAGTAGTATCTCAGAGGAGTTAATTTACTCTTTTTTTCTTCTTAACACAAACTCTAAACTTACCAAATTTACATATTTTCATTTATTCTACTCAAATGAGAGCTGAAATGTCACCCAAACTGAGAATTACCATATAAAATGCCAATCTGAGTTAATATGGAAATGAGCTATTTCTTGCCCCCCCCTCCACAAATGAATCCACCTTCTTGCTCAGCCTTACAGTGGGAAATAGCACTGACAGCTGTCTCTTCCTGAGCCTTTTTAACACCTGAGGTAAACCAGAACTTTTCTTTGTAAAACTGGAAGACTGGACTCATCTGCAAACTCCAAAGCAAGGTTTCTGCTACTATTTTTTTTCTCTTGGAGCTGTTGTACAAAGCAGGTGCCTCATGTCTCTGCTGAGAAGAAAACATGACTGTTTTTCGATTAAATATATTTTCTGGCAATATAACCAACCTAAAAAGGGATAAAACTGACAAACTGAAAGCCTAATTCAATCGCAGTTGTTAAAAAGTATTTTTAGAAGTATTTGAGTGGCATGTTTGTCTTTCCTCCACTGTTCTTACACTGCTGCCTCTCTCCTCTAGCTGTATTAGACACAAAGGGAACATATGTTTCACTGCTAATGTAAAGAGATCAGTTGCGGGGAGATAAGGAATTAGCTGGAGGAAAATAGGCTGCATTTAAATTATTCAAGGAAGAGTAGAAAAAATGCAGAAGGACTTTTGATTATCTCAAAGAGGATAGGAGCAAGTGAGGGTGGGATACAGAGCTGCTGCTCAGGAGGAGGTTTTCAGCACCACCTTCTCGGAGTCCTTTGGACACCTTGTCCAACAGCAGGGGTTCCATGCTGTGCCTCCCGGTCTTTATCCAAGCTCTTGGTTGTTGCTACTTTACTTTTCCTTTCCGTTCTTTGTCTGTCCTGCCTGAAGGCACACCTGGCTTATTGAACGTGAGGTGTTTGAGGAAAGACGGGACGTGGCACTCGGTTGACACAGCCGTGTTTGGACATAGATCGGACTCGACGATCCACAGTTCTCCAACCGAAGTGACTCTGTGATCTCATGGGGGAAGGAGAAGACCGCAAGCAGCCAGCCCAGCCTGGGCAGCAGGGCCCGCTTCGTGCTGCTCCCCACTGCTTGATGTTCCCCCATTGACTGATATTCCCCCACTGATGTTCCCCCATTGATTGATGTTCCCCCATTGGCGTTCCCCCATTGACTGATATTCCCCCACTGATATTCCCCCACCGATGTTCCCCCATTGATTGATATTCCCCCATCGATTGACGTTCCCCCATTGACTGACGTTTCCCCATTGACGCTCCCCCATCGATGTTCCCCCATCGATTGATGTTNCTTGGGTCTGGGGCCCTCCCCAAGGAATGCGGGAGTTTCCCCGCGTCTGGAGCTGGAAATTTATTCCCCGAGGGTTTAAAGTGCTTTGTTGCATACCTAGTGCGTTTTTCAATAAAGAGTGCTAAGTGCGTACACTCATACGGGCAGCTGCTTTCTATTGAGGGCATTGCTGGAGTGGGAAAAGAGCAGGTAAAGGCGAATGAACTTTAGTGTGATCACGAGAAATCTTTTTCACTAGTTCCTGTGATTTTCCTCTGGCATGAAACGAGAGCTGTGAAACCCGATGAACACTGAAAATCTGCTAAATTGTGTACTTTGTGGCGTTAGTTTGAGCAGGGTGACCTTCTGAGGCAGGAGAAGCGGCGGGACAGCCCTGGGTGACAGCTCAGCTGCTGGCATCAGCAGGACTTGTGACAGCCAAATATCAAATCATCCCATTCCTTGACACCACTGGCACTTGTCTGTGGAGAGACGGATATGTTGAGAAATAAGCCACTGCCTTTTTT
>WBMY01018675.1:118877-194538 GCA_013397315.1 Donacobius atricapilla
TTTTTTTCTATTTACGAGCTGACTGCCTCGAAAAGCCTCTATCATACAATGTTATGACTCACAGTTGGCTTGGGAAGATTGGTATATGTTCTGATAACTTCAAAGAACTATTACTTGCCCTTTTTTTTTTTAACCTAAACAGAGCTCCTCTTCATGCCTCCCAGATGCTGGATGAAAGCAAGGCAAAACACTCCTGCAGAACTGAACCTCTTCAGTTCTAAAGGTGTTTTGTATTGGCAGCCTTCCAGGTAAAGTGGGGTGCCTTGTGCATTTGAACCCTTCTTGGTTCTTTAAAGGTCTTTTTCAACCAAAATGCTTCTGTGACATTATTTCATGGTACCAGTACTCTATAATGCTTTCAAAAAAAAGTATTTACTGCTGTGAGGAATTTCCTCTATTCTTCTGGTATCTTCCTGGTAACAAATGTTAGAACACTGGTACAAATCTTCTGTGACATCAAACGTGACAATGCAGTGGAGTTTAATGACTTAATTTTAGAGTTGAAAGCACAGAGAGGGGGAAATAAAGAAAAATCAATCTTGCTTCAAAGTTTAGAAAAACATTAAATTAGATTAGCTTCTCCAAACAGGGCTGCTTGCTGATGTATCTTGTGTAGCTTTTTTTTTCCAGTGGCAAATGTGATTATCTGATTGATTGTGGAGTGTGGAGCAAGAGCAGGAAATGTTTATCTTGTATCTGTATGAAATGAAAAGTTGTCGTCTAGGAAGTTTTTCTCTTTGGTTTGCACTAGCAAGGGAGCTGAGGGGGATTAGAGGAGCTACTTGGTGATGCAGAGATAGTCTTCTGAGAGTTGTTCATGCCTTCAGATGTAGAAGAGAGTAAGCAGCTTGCTGTTTAGTAAGGGGCCCTCAAAACCTTATATATAGATATAAGGATATCTCCTTAATTTAAAAGTGCTCTAGAGGTTGGAGAACCTTTAAGTAGTTGATTCAATGCATTGTTGCTACGAGTTTTCTCATGTAGAATGTGTGTGATGGAGTTTAAAATAACTTGGCTGCTAAGTTCGTACTGCCCTGTGATGGTGGGTCTTAAATGTGACCTATGTGCCAGTGGTCAGTAGCATTAAATATTCTGTTTGACTGTTCTGCTGGATGTGGAAGGACAGAGGATGTTCTGTGGTGCAATAACCAGTGTGTGTGCCATGTTGCTCCCAACAGGGCTCACTATTCACGATTATTTGTTAGCCCTGTGAGATACACCCTGTTGTATCCTCCCATCCATGTGGCTGCCTTGGAGACACGTTGTCCTTGAACAAGAAATTAAGAAGATTACAGTGTTTTTAAGCCACCTTCAGTCTAATTTGTTCTCCTTGTTACATCTTAGCTGGATCAGGACACTTCTCTTGTTTGCCTTTGTGTTTCCAGCGGGGATGATAACAGTTCTTTTGCTGTCATTCTGAGTGAAAACTAGTGCTTTTAAAGAAATGCATGTGTGCCTTTCTTTAAAGCACAGGCTGATTTCAGGAGGTCTCATGTCTGCAGCATGTGTGTCAAAATAATGCTGTTCCTCCGACACGGGAGGGCAAGGAGTGCTGTGTGCTCTGCTCTCCACTGTGGTTCTCCTGCTTCCCCAGCCGTAATCCTGGTGAAGTAAGAAGTTGGGGTGGGAGGAATCTGTCTGAAATAACTTGATGTGCTATCCTGAAAGTGAGATCCACCCCTTGCTGGAGGGTTTGACTCGGAACCTCAGAAAACCCCCTCTTAGTTTGCAAGGGAAGTGTTAGCTGAGAGCACCAAAAAGTTACTTTGCAGATTGTGCAAGCAGGAGATAATGTGACACTGCTCTCCCGAAAGTGTGACAGAGGGAATGGCAGGGGGAAGTGTGGACGTGAAGAGAAAGATTGCTGTAACCTTTTCCCCAGCATGAAGGGTTTCAGGCAGGTGGTGTCAGCTGTGGCACTCTGTGAGCTGTTACAGTAATGCCTGATAAGGCTGGATGAATAACTTCTGTCAGACTTGCTCTTTCATGAAATTGGATTGCTTGGGCTTCCTGTGAACTTTTGGGTGTTCATTTGAAAATGTTAATGGTCTTGTATATTATTAAGAAGATGTTGGAATGTTTTTAAGTTCCTCTCCCTTCATGGATAACTCAGAGAAAATGAAACTAGAAGTTGTATTGTAGGTGGAATGAGAAGGGAACTCTGACAGCTAAGAATGAATTGTGGCAAACTAGCACAAAAATCACTTTGCAGAGTATTCTCTTCTTACAATTTGAAATTAATATACTTAGTGCAGAATGAGTATAAAATAATCTCTCTGATTTGACACAGGACTGTCATACATCATTGCACATTCTTCCTCTTCAAATTGTATCTCTCTTGATATGTGACATTACAAACACAATTAATCCCTATCTCGTTGCTTTTTAAAGGCAGCCTGGGTTGTTCTGAGCTTCCTGCAACTAGATGGTTTTTGTAGAATCAGCACCTGCTGAGTGTGTCCAGTTTCATTATGAGCCACATCTACAGGAATCCATGTTGATGGAGAAGGGAGGGTCCAGGAACAACGAGACACTGAGCTAGGAGGAAAACTGGACTGAAGTCTGTTTCCATTTTGTTCCAGTGAAATTGTGGGGGTGTTCTTTTGCTGAGTGTTTACATGAAGCCCAGCACAACAGGTCCTTGCAATGTCTTTAGGCTCTGGGAACTACCTAAATGTGCAGAAAAACATTTTCATGATTTCTGAGTGGTAATAGATGATGTTTCTTTTCAGCTCCAGAACAACTTGGCTTAAGAAAGACACGGTTTCGGAGCAAGTGGTGGACTCTGCTTTCTTCCACTGAGTTCAAACACACGAACAAGGTATTTTCTTCTTAATAGAAAAAGACATCTCTTCTGTGTTCTTCAAGGGCTTCCTGTTACACATATGTCCTTGTTTTCCAAATATACTCTTCCTTCCTTTGGGAAGCAGCTTAGAATGAGAGGGGAGTTAGGTCTGGGCAGTGGATTTTGGTATGTTCATATATGGAGTGTTAGGAAGCAAGATGAAAGACGACTTAAGGTCTGAATGAAGTGAGACTTGTGGTAATTGTTCCCTTTCTTCTTGGCTTTGTTTGCAAGTTTTCTTTACAGCGAAAGAGAAAGACTGTAACTACCTTCCCACACAGGCTCTGAATAGTGTGTGTGTTAAATATTGCCTCAACGCTGAGTTATGAGGGTAATAAAATTCAGGGGCTTGAACAAAACCGCAGCTAAGACAGAAACCTGCTCCCATTTTACTTAGTGTGGATTTTACTGGTAACATTATCCTAGGAGTAATAGTCCTAACCTGAGTGGAGAAGGACAGATGAGAATTTGAAGACGCTCATCTTGGACCTGATGTGTCCGTGGGCATTTCCCTCCAGAGCAGTGCATCCAGTCCCTGAGCTCTGTGTCTGGCAGGGTGAGCTGCCTCAGACCCCTCAATGTCCCTGTCACCAGGAGCACTCCTGCAGCGTGCAGAACAATTCAGCATTGCTTGCGTTGTGGAGGCACACTGTCCTTCAGTGTTAGCAGAAACTGTTTTGATTGTACAGTTGCAGAAAAAGAAGGATATTTCTTTGAAAGCTTGAAAAATCTCTGAAGTGTCTGGCTGGACTGCAGGCACTTCTGTGTAGTACCAGCTGTTACTTAAGTACTGGTTCATTATAACAAAGTGAGTAATGAGACTGAATCTGTGATACCTTTAAAGGATGAGCTGTGTTGACAGAAGTGAGCTACACAATGATGTGAAATAGCAGACCAGAGCAGTAATAAGAATCTAACAGAGCAAATGTTTGATGCTTTAGTGTGATGGCAGATTTAGTCAAGACTACAGGTTAAAAATGTCAACTTTTCAGCAATTTGGTTTCTGCATACATGACTAGTGAACTTCCTGTTTTCAGGGAAGCAATTCTCTGTAATTTAGGAATTGAGTCAGACTAAAGGGAATCGAAATAATGTAGTGAGTTAATAAACAGCTGACTGTAAATATCAGAGCCGGCTGGTAGAATGCAGAAGCTGGTTTTGTCAGCTGTGCTAAGAGACAGGATTCACATTCTGGATTTTTTTGCTGATTTTTAGTCTGTTTCAAGCTCTGAAACAGTGATACTTGAAATGGAATAGAATCTGTGTAGCTATGACTTGTAGAAGGTCAGGTCATTAAAGTTACTTGTTTGACACCTTGTGGAAATCAAGCACCACCTTCAAGCACAGCAGCTGTATCTCTGAGCAGCTTCATATGTGTCATTTCAGTCCCAGTTCTGAATAACTCTTGATGGAGGTTGAATTGAAAAAGAGGAGAGCTGGAATTAGCTGCCAAAGGCTCACCTCCTCTTTATGTTAAAATTTGAAGCTGTATGTCTGTCAGTTTGAGTTAAAAGGAACCTGTTTCTTCAGAAATTGGTAAAATGTGCTTTATATTACTGTATTTAAGAAGTCACATATAACATCCATCATGATGATTTCTGAACACATTCTGCCTAAGACTTGAAAATGAGAATTTACTATTGTTTTGAGGCTTTGACTGATATATGTTTGAGTGTTTCACTGAGTTGTTAAGGAGACAGGACTTTCAAAATAACACTTGTCCTAGATTTTCAGACATGTGGGTTCTAAGTGACACTCACAGTAGCTATTACTGACAGGTAGGAACAAGAAAAATGTAATGAAGCAAAAAAAAAAAATTCATGTATTGGTAGATTGTTGTGGAATGTTTTCTGCCTTGGAGCATCTCCCATGTTTTGAGTATTTTAGAAACAGTGAAAGGCAGAAAATCTGCTCTTCAGAATCTCTGTTGAAAGAGAATTGACAGAAGTTTTTGGGACTTGCTCTTTCATTACCAGTGTTCTCATAATTACACTTATTTCTATTGATTTAACTTTTCCTGTAGTACAAGATCAGTAAAAGTGAATTTAGTCAGAATTCCTCCTGGCTGTAAAATGTCTTAGGTGCACTTGACTACTGTCTTGCAGACTCTCAGCTGAGATTTTAAACTGTTGAGGCAAACTCAGCTGGATGTGACTGGTGTGAAGTGCTCCTGCCTAGAACCTGAGTGTGGGATCATTTAACCTTTTTGGAGATAGGTTAGCTCTACAGATATGGCAGTGTTTTTATTTAAGCCTTCAATAACAATATGCAGGTGCTTTTTTTCTGCCATATTATCTTGCATCAGTGAATTGTTATCTCTGACTAAGCTCTTGTAGTATCTGCAGCTAGTAATGTAGGAAAAAAAATCTAAATGCCATAAACACTTCTTGTTTTGGAGCATAAATTACCCACTGATCCATGGTTTAGAAAGGTGCATTATGGTTCTGTGAGAAATGGTTTTCTTTATGGCCTTTTGGCAGCATCAACTGGCCTAGATTGCTCCTGTGAGACCTTAACTCCTGTGTTTGCTTTGTTTCACTGAGTGGTTTGAAACTTCCCCGCACCTTCCTGCTGTTTTGGAGGCTCATTTTCTTGAGCTGATTTGAAAAAAATCTCTTTGTAGAACAGTAGAATAGCTTAAAGAAGAGTGCCCTTGTGAGGGCTGCAAGTGCTGTCTGGTATCATCACGTGTTCTGCTGTGGGTTATTTCTGTGCTTTGTCTTACTGTGCTGTGAGATAAGGATTCAGTATAGCTGCATTATTGTTCCTCCTGTTTTTACATTTATTTATCCCCACCCTCCCCCACCCAAATTGCCTTTTTAGGTTTCCTCTCATATTTGTAAAAGAGGTGGCAGCCTGTGATGAAGAAAAGCGGAGAAATTTTTGGATAGATATGAACATAAACACACAAGAGCATGTGCATTTTCTCCTACAGTAATTGATTGTTAAAGTCACCTCTATGTTCTGCCACACAGAGATGGTCAGCAGTCAGCCTGTCCCCATAGCAGACAGTGGGAAAAGGAAAAAGAAAAAAAGAACCAGAGCCACAGATCAGGTCCCTGGGAAATTCGAAGGTTGGTGACAATTTAAAAGCTTTTAATTGTTACAATCTGCTTTGCTTCTGCTGTTGTTCTGTTTTCATAGCTAAACGTTGCATTTTTTGGTACGAACAGTGCTGATGTCAAAATGCTTTGATTGAATAGATGTGTGCACAAATATTGTGAAGTTTTGTAAGTTAAAATATAGTTCTGTGAGAAAACTGAGCAGTGTAAAGCCTAGTGGGCAAGCAGCAATGGAAGGTACATTCCAAATAGAGATGGCAGTAGCGTTCTAGGTTTAAGTGTTCAAGTTTGTTATACTTAAAACCCCATCTCTGCAAGTAGATTATGTATGGTAGGCATTTTCTGAGCAAATTGCTAATTGTTTTCCACCTGAAAAAAATGTTTGAGTTTTACATGAAGACAGGGAAGGTGGCTGAGATCCTAGAGATTGCTGAGATGTAAAACATTTCTAGTGTGAACAAACGTGTGACTTTGATGCTGTAATAAAGCTTACTTCTAAATTTTTTCTGGAACTTGAAAGAGGGAGGTGAAAAAGAAAGTGTAGTTAAGACTGGCATGTCTGCTTTAATACTACATAAATTTGAGGGATGCTTATCAGTTAAAGAGCTTGTCTTGATGTTATTCATCAAAATAGCTTTCACTTTCAAAATTCACTTTGATGGATGTGTCCTTTCTTCTGGATTTCTTTGGCAGACTTGTACAAGCTGACTGCTGAGCTGCTTGGTGAGGGAGCATATGCTAAAGTTCAGGGCGCTGTCAGTCTCCAAACTGGGAAAGAATATGCAGTGAAAGTAAGTAGAGAGTAAAGGTAGCATCACTTCTGTCTGTGATGTGTCTTCTTCCTCTGAGTATCCCAGGGAAAACCTGCAATAGAGCGGGTAATAGCAAATCCTTCTAGGAAATTTTTGATGCTTGAAATGAGCTTGTTTTATAACTGTTGAGAAAACCTGTCACGCTAAGTGTTGTGCCAGAGTGAACTGGTGTATCAGCTGCAGGTAGAAATCACAACCAGTAAATCACGGTGATGGTTGGATCCCAGGGCAGGCTTTCCTCTCGTGCCCTGCTTTGGTTGTAGTTTATCTTAGTCTCTTCTTATGAAAGAAGAGGCTGAGTCATTTTACAGCATTGCCTCCCAAGTAGTGCAAGCTTTTGGGTGCTGCTCCAAGTTCAGAGAGCATCAAGTGCTGCCAGTATTCATCTAAAGCTGTCTTTATTCTTCGATAGAGGCTGATCTTCTTTCTGTAACATCACTGAAAAGTGTTAGGGCGCATTTACTAATTTGTTATTATCCTGAGTCCTCCATTTAATTGCAAACATAAATAATAGCAATAGGGAAGCTTTATGTTTGATTCTGTTTAAAAATAGGCACAAAATTTTAAGCCCTTTTAAAAATGTAGTTCTATAGATGCTGGAATTTTGTCCGTACTTTGTAAAATTGCTGAAGTTGAAAGGTTGAAATAAACAAAGCTCTGCATTAGGAATTGGATGTGATCGGCTACAGAGAGCTGTGGAGTACTGGTAAATGGTTGCCTGTTCTGCAGCAGAGCTCAGGCTGCAGAAATAAGAAACCAGTCCTGGATACAGATGGTGGTGATGTTTTGGTAATGTCATGAAGCTTTCAGTTTATGCAGCAATCATTCAGGCTCAGCCTCTGTGGAAAGCCCTCGTCCTTGTCCTCTTTCAGCCTGAGGATGATGTGAAGGATGGTGACTTCTGATGGCTCTGAGATTGAATGTTTGCTTTCTTTAGGTTCTGTTATTGGGTCTCCATAAAGTTTACACCATGAACTTAACGCTCATTTTGTAGTGAATTTGGTACTTGTTGCTTAAATGCCTCTAATGACAAATGTCTTCTTTTTGACTGTTCAGTGTCTGATGTGACTCAAACCTATTTTTGGTAGAACTCAAGAGGATATCCTCTTCCGCACATTGCAAAGTTAAAATGATGCAAGAAAAAGCTTGTGGTAACTGGTTACTGGCTGTGTAACGTGTGGATTCAGTTCCTTTCTTCTCTTCCTGCCCTAATTTCACTTGTCCTCTGAATGCCTTCCAGAGCTCTGCTGACACTGCTCTGCTCTGTAAACAAATGCCAGATGAGAAATTGAACAAACAAACAAAGGTGGAGTGTTTTTCTCCAGTGGGTATGCCCCAGATTCAAACCTTGGAACAGTTACCTAATTCCAGACATACATGCATAGTTCCTGCAGTAATTTTTCAAATATGAGTTCTTAAAACTCTTTTTCACAGATCATTGAAAAAAATGCTGGGCATAGTCGGAGTCGGGTTTTTCGTGAAATAGAAACTCTGTACCAGTGTCAGGGTAACAAGTAAGTATAGTCTTGTCTTTGTTTATTTAAAGTGTTTTGATTGTTTGTTTTCAAATTTTATGTGTGACAAGGTTAGAAGCTTTGCAGTAGTCTCCTTAAAAACACTTGAAATTTAGACTTGACTTATTCAGAGTAAGAATTTCCCCTTCTTTACCTGTGAAATTTAGGGGAACTATTTACAGATTAATAGTTACATAACTCAATTAGCAGCCGTGTCAGTGTAGCTTGATTGTGCTTCAATGATGTATGGCTTTTGTCCAGATGAGAAATTAATGTATTGACACTCTCCCCTGTGATTTCACCATCAGCAAAAGCTGACATGATACCAGCTGCTGTGGAAAGGAACTCTTACCATTCCTTTCCCTGAAGTCTGGTTTGTCCTCCTCGTGTCAGCCTTCCTGCTTTTGCACTGGAACTCTTAGATCAGCAAAAAGCCAACGTAGTTCTCATTTGGATGTGTGCTGACTTCATGTAGCCACAGGATGAAGCAACTGTAAAGCTGCTACTCATGTCTGAAGAGGAAGAAAAGCTGTGCAGGCACTGGCAGCATGCTCTGGGAGCTCTGTGATGGGTTTGAGCTAGTTAGGAAGCTACTTTTAGATGTCTCTGTTAATCTAGAATGTATATACAACAGATAGTATATATATTATAATTGTGGAGCTTATATTGAATTTTTCAAACAAATGCTTAATATAACATGCTGAAATAATTTTAAAACCAACTTGTTTACCAAACTCGTGGGCTTATGTTGTGCTGTAGAGGAGCAGACCATGTCTTTCTTCTTTTGTGAGGTTAAGAGTAAATGGTCATCCAGTATGACCTGATGAAAAACTCAAGCTCACATGACCATACCCAGGATTTTGGGGGTTGGTTGTACCATTAAATGTAAAAATTTCTGACTTTAACATTTGACATTCTCAAAGTAATGTGGGGTATTTGTGCTGCAAAGAATTTACATGAGCTGAACAGGAGTTAGACTAAAAATGGCAACTAAGGAGCTGGATTTAATATCTTGTTGACAGATGCCTGTCTCTTTTGAGCCCTGTGTGTTTTGCTTTGTGATTTCCATAGAGAAAGAATACTTGTTTAATAATTTTTTTCTTTATTTCTGCCTTCAGCACAAATGCAGTGTTTTAAATTATTAAATACAACCTACTACCAGTTATCTTCCTGTCAATTGAGCAGTAGCAAAGCTCTCAGAATCCTGTCTGAGTATGGTGTTTAGCCTGTTTCCTGTGCTGAAATTTCAGTATGAGTTGGAAATGTGGTTTTAGTGCCATAGGCAACCAAAGCAACTTGTTTCTAGAATTTGTATTTTTGATTACTTCTGGCATTTCCTAGTTATCCATGCTGAAATTCTTAATTGCTGTGTGTACACTCCATTCTTGTTTCTTTTATTCCTTCGTTTTTGTTTCTTTTTTTAAAGGAACATTTTGGAGTTAATAGAATTTTTTGAAGATGACACAAGATACTACCTGGTCTTTGAGAAACTGCGAGGAGGTATGGTGCAGAAACTGCCTTTGCTCCTGGAACCATTTTTGCTCCTATTTGCCTCTGTTTTAAAGTAGTAACTGAAGAGCTTCCTTCAAATGCTTGAGAATTTCAAGACAAGAAGTAGAGGAAGTATTATACACAGCTTGAAGTGTGGTTATTCTTGAGTATTGATGGGTTTGGTCATGCATTTGCAATCCCTTTCTGTGGCTGAGTGATGGAAATGTCAGCTCTATTAAAGTGGCAGGTTTGAAATACAGTCAGTAGGTCACAGTACCTTCAGGCAAGGGGAGACACGCAGGATGTCAGGTGTTACGCATGATCCTAGTGCAGCATCTGTAAACTCTGGCAGAGTTTTCCCTTGCTGTAGGATTGACTTCATTTCCTGGAACCCATGGAACTCTGTTAGGAAAATCATCCTGCTTGTGCCTGGGGCTGCTGTTACTGAGAGCTGTTTGAGCTTGTGTGTGTGAGGGCCCATCAAGTGAGCCTGAGTGGTCACTGGGCCTCAGCACTTCCCACTCTCCTGGGGAATGAGAAAGCTGCAGCAAGCACTGTGTGGACTTCCTCACATTTATCTGCATGGAGTACAATTACAGTACACAATAATTGCATGCCAGTGCAAAACCAGGACTTAAGGTGGCCAGCCCTTCAAAGGAAAACTGAGCTTCTGGAGCGTCCTGCTGTCCAGAGAACATCATCTGTTATCTCTGGTCAAGGTTTCCAGGAGCAAACTATGTTCAAGAAATAAAAATTCTTGCTGCATAGATGCAGAACTATTTTTGAAAGAGATGGATGTGTATATTTCTTGAGTAAAAGCTTTTGTTTAACTTTTCTCAAAATTGCTGCATCTTTTTGTTCTGTATTCCCATAACACTTTGTCTTAATGCACAGATGTCTCTGACAAATTAGCTGTAATAGGGCTTGATTGAGATGAATCTGCATTTGTCTTTTTGTTCATCTCCACATTCATCCATTAGTTAACCCTCTTCTTTGTGAGTCTGTGGTTGTCTGTGTACCTGCATGGCTGCTGAGAGGATAATAATGCTACTCCTTCCCTCTTAGCTACTGTTTTTTACAGGCTCAGCTAGGGCTGAGGCTAGTTTTCTCTTCAAAAACCCCAGTATTTGAAGCGTTGGGTACGTGGTTTGAAGACAATGAATGGGAGTTAGGGTCAGGTCTGATGCACTGCAGATTCTGATGCGAGTGGCAAGGCTGGCAGGAATGAGAACATTAATCTTCAATGCAGGCCTTACTTCAGTAACTCCACTCTCAGAGGCTGCTGTTACTTACAGTGTTGGAGCATAATTTGGGCTTTCCATTTTCAACTTTGCCTTCCAGTAGCTGTGGTAACTGAAGGAGCTCTGCTCCTGTTTTACCTGTTTGCAGTTCACCGTGATGTCCAGAGTCCCCAGTATCCTTGTCTGACTGCATTTTATAATTGAGTGAGTTAAAATTGAGCTGATTAGGTTGAACTTGCATGGTTTAAGAGTTTTTTTCTTTTTTTTTTCACCTCTGAAATGCATTTTGAGAGGTGCTCTATGATGCTTTCTCTCTGATGAGTACTGGAGAGATAGGAACAACTATGGCAGGAGTGCCCTGCTTTTCTTTCTTTGTGAGAATTCTCTGTGGGCTGAATACAAACTCAGTAAAGTATGTTTTTATTGATATAATTCCTATCTGAGAGAGTTTGAACATCAGCTCTATTCAGAAAGGTAATTTCAGATAAACCTGCTGAGTGAAATGTGTACTGCAGGTTGCTCTGTATTGTTTCCTGCAAAGTGTGGAGTCTTTTCCCCAGGGCAGGAAACGTTGAAGAACTGTTACTGCTTTCTCAAGGAGCAAAGAACAACTACACCAGGGGACCCCTTTGAACTTTGTGCACTCAAGAAGGCTGTAGCAAACTAGAAGGTGTTGGTTTTGGCAAGGGAAAATGTCTGAATTTGAAATCTAATAACCTGGTCCACAGTGGCCTTCCTCCGCCCACCTGGCACGGCATGGCTGTGCATATCTGAGCAGTCTTTTGTCCATCTTTCTCCTTTTTGCATGTCCTTTCTCTTCCCTCTCTGAATGCTCACCATGGAGGACTGGCAGTAGCATTGGTGGTATTAGAATAGGAACTACCCAGTAGATTTCCTTCCACATCTAGAACTGAAGAATGAAAGTGAAATCACCTGCGAATAGAAAATGTTGAGTGTACTGGGGCTAATAACAAATGGCAGTTACTTCTTGAATTTGTTTGCCTGATTGCTTTTACAAATACACCTCTCTGAATAAGAAAATAGAGGACAATAGTAAGTCTCCTTAGGGAGGTGGGATCTCTGTCGACTTCATGGTTTTTTTAAAGACATTTTTAATCTTTTGAGAGGTTTGATTGAATTCACTCTAAGAAAATGAGGAATCAAACCTCCCTTTATTCTTTGTTAAGGGATACCAGAAAGGCTCTGCCTGCAAGCTACCAGCCCTTCAGTATGTTTTAATTTAGAGGTTTTTTGTCAGATTCTGTATCCCTGGGCAAATGTTGCCTTAAGTCAGTGCAGAAGCCTTGCCTTGATATCTCTGGGAAATTTGATGTGTATTTAAAGGTCAAATATCTTTTTACTTGGATGGTGTTGAGGTACAAAACATGTATCCTTGACTTTGAGTGCAGAGTTTTAGTGATGACATTATAGAAAATTAGGAGAGTTTGAGTATGACCAGCCATGACCTAGGGAAGGTTGGGTTTTGATGAAGTGTTTATGTATCTCCTTAGCTGATGTTTGAGTTTTACTGATCCTGTTGGCAAATCTCTGCTGTACCAGTGTGTGGAAAACACAGTCATGTCCTGAGGCAGTGATTGCCTCTCATGCTGTGCTTGAACTAGACAGCTTCACTGTTTGAAAATTATGTCCTAGTACTCTTAAGTGGTGAAGCTGCTCAGTTGTGCCTTTTCTTCTTAGTCATTCCCCTCTTCGCTCCACAGAAGTTGCCTGCTGTGAAAGGCTGCTATAAAGTGTGAAAATGAGGTTATGGATTCATGATACTTGGAACTAGTTCAGCATTCATACTGAGGTTTTCCCTTTCACCTGTTTGACAGGTTCCATCCTGGCCCATATACAAAAGAGGAAGCACTTCAATGAACGAGAAGCGAGCAAAGTGGTGAGAGACATTGCCTCTGCTCTGGACTTTCTTCATACAAAAGGTGAGGGAAGGCTGCCTCCATCTTTACTAGTTAATACAGTACACTCAGGTTATAAAGCACATTTATCTCTAAGTAGCCAGCTTTTGCTAGTGCTTGCATTTACAGCAATGCCGGATGACTTAAGCTGTTTCCCTCTATGATATTATTTTCATACTATAGTATTTTAAGTAACTGGGAGTGTTAAGATGGTACAGGCCTTTCAAGGTGAAAACTTGAATCAGCATCCAGAGAGAGTTAACATTAGGGTTGAGTCTGTTCCTGTTACAGGAGCCACCATATAAAGGTTTCGCAAAAGGCATCTTTGCAAAAGGCATCTACAAGATTTTAATTTCCTCATCTTTCAGGAGTAACAGAGTTACTTTTTTGTAATTACTCAGAATTGGTCACAAGACCTGACGGTTTGGGGTAGCTTTTGGCCCCCACATTTGAACTCTCACTGTTAAATTGAGAGACCTAAGTGAACCATAGCCTTTATTTGAAGGTGTCCTCAATTCCTTTGGAATTTGCTTAGATTTAAAGCCGTTATGTTTGTAGAGATTTTTTTTCATTACTGTTTTACTGCTTCTTTTTTGACTTGGGAATACTTTGGTTTAAAGTCATAAATTTCTGTGCGTTATGGTCATCCCAGAGTTGGGCTGAATGTGATGGATACTTTGGAAGTCTTTCCTATGTTGTGATTATATGACCTTGCACCTTTCTTACAGTGACTAGCTCTGAATAGTATGGCATGTAATTGGAGATTGTTTGTGGGTTTTTATTTTGATACATTTTTTCTTTACTTTTTTGCCATTTTGATTAGCCTGCTGGATCTCAGCAGATTGCATGTGCTGCCTAAATTGCTAAGTCCTGGCCCTGGCTCAATAAATGTTTAGCTGTAGTCTGTACTTTTAAGTCACAGGGCTGTTGATATGCTGAGCTGGAATCATGGCACTGGTACCTCAACAAGTCAAAGGCATTAAAAAGAAAATTGTAGCAATGCATGAGGATGAAAGGGGTACTCCTGAGGAATGTGGATCTTGTCACATGTTATGACTGTTACAAAATGGTAATTTGTCTGTGAAACCAAACTTAGTCTAGATCAAGGAGTTTTGTAATCATCACAGCCTATGTGATAATTCAGTGTTAAACCTTCAGAGCAGGTGCTTCTTGAATACCTGCATTTAGAAGATTTTGACTTTTAGATGTGGGCCATATAAGAATCAGGAAACTTAGGCTGAATATGTGGAAAAAATTCTTTTTTGATGTGCAGGGCTATAGTGGGTTTCTTAACAGCTGAAAGTCTAGGTACCCCATTCAAGAGGTTTAGCATCAACTGAGCTAATACCTTTCTGTAGTTCTCTCTCAGCTTTTAGTTTTAATTTCCCTTTTCCCAAACAAGAGGAGGGTGATTGATTAAAATAGCTGTAGAGCAGCAATCTGCTTTCTTGTTGTTTGCTGTGAACTGGGACAGTGGGGACATGGCTTGCAGAATCAGCTACATCCCCTTTTCGTTTTATTGTTCTCTTTATGGTTCTTCCGTGTGACATTAAAATAATTAGTAAGTAGGATACAGAACACTAAAGTAAACAGGAAATTAAAGCAGTTTTACTGCACAGCTTAATGGTGAAGTCCTATAGCTAAATGCTTTTAAAAAAATTTGAATAAGGACAACTAATTCTTTTGCCAGGAGTGGTTTAAAACTCAGCTGGATGATAATTCTGCCTTACAGCCACTTGGGATGTGTGCGCTTTATTGCTAATAATCTACTGGGGGGGTATTTAAAGGCAGTTGTTTTCTCAGTGCTCTGTGCAACTGCAAAATCAAATGTTACATAATCAGACATTTGAATTCATACAATAATACAAAAAGACACTGTTGGCTTTCCCATTGTGATCCAAGGCAACTGTTGGGTGTTTGGTCAGCCTTGTTGTAGATGTCAGCACAGGCCACCTTGGTGGGTTCACTTTTGTGCCAAAGCCACGTGTGCTGTGTCAGCACAAACACTGATTGCTTTAGACTGGGGCTCTGCCGTTATATTTTAAGCCACACCTTGGAGTGTGCTGAAGAAACTACATTAAAAGCTCCCTTGCCTAGGGTTTGGTGGAATTTTCCTTCCTGTACTCTGAAGTAATGTCAGGTGTCCTCGAAGTGGAAGTTTCTAAATCAAGACTAGACTGCAGTTAAATTACAGCCAAGTTGCTCATTTGATTTTATTTTTTTGCCTCTCATTTCCTACCTTCCAGTTGAATTTGATCATATTAAACAGAGAATTTCCAGAAATTGTGTTTTTAGGCATTTGAAGAAATTCTTTGACAACAGATAACCACCTTGCATGTGGATTACACAGATAACTTTGTCCTTCCCTGTTAGGATTGTGTATTCTGATAAGAATCAAATGAAGAAGCCCTTTGGTGGTTTTCCTTTAGCTTTTCTTCTGCTTCTCTAACTGAACCTCTAATTTGTCATTTGCTTCAGCACTGAGTATGTATTTCAAAGAAGTATTTTCATCTGGGAACTCAGGATTTTTTGTAGGGGAGAGTGTCTCAAGTACTGTTTGTGCTGATAGGAGTTCAGCAAGCCAGTTGATCCATCTGAAAAGAAGTTTACTGTAAAAGACACAATAATAATTTCATTAAACTGAGTAAAAAATTAAACTTTCCTACAGGTAAATCATCTCAATAAGCTGGTTTAAAGGAACATAATTTGGGCTAACAAAAAGTTCTGATATTAACAGGTTCTTATTTGCTTGACAGACTCTCCTGTACAGTTAAGGAGGATAAAGGTATACCAGGATGCAACAGTGACTCGTAAAAGTTGCACTTTATAATTAAATTATTATATTTAAGAGGAGAAGGTGTGTGTAGCAGTCTCAGACCTAGAATATTTTCCAGGCCACCTCCTAATAAAGGGAATTTATGAGAAGTAAAACAGGGGAGTATCCTTTCTAATGAACATTTGTACTCTGTTTAGGTATTGCTCACAGGGACCTGAAGCCTGAAAACATCCTGTGTGAATCTCCAGAAAAGGTGCTGCTCTGGTCTCTTAACTGTCCAAACTGCGTTTTTTAAACTTGGTTCCCAAAAACAATCCTTGCGTTTTCTCTCTTCTTGAAAACTTTTGAACCCATTAGTGAACTTCAACTAAATTTAACAGAACTGAAGCTTAAAAGAGACTAAATTCTTTTTGAGCTGTGAAAATGTGAACATGTGGCTAAGAGATAAAAAGCCAGTTGGCCTTCTAGAAGGATGGCAATGACACCCTAGTGCCTCGTCTGTTCTGAGCCAGTAACCAGATGCACGAGCAGCATTTAGAGGCCACATTATATGACCAGTTTTCAAAGTGCCCTGATGTGTACTGGCACTTGTCTAACCAAATGAAAAAACAATGTAGCAGGATCAGGTTCTGGTGGTGTGGGTGCAGCTGGGGCAGGGCAGGTGAATGCAAGGAGTGGAAGGTGGCTGTAAGAGACTGGGTCTCACTAGGGACTTGTGTTCTGTCCTGGGGTTTTCTACTTCACATGTATACATAGTCATATATTTTGAATTAATCCCAGTCTTCCTGGCCTCTTTTTTTAGATATCACCAGTAAAAATATGTGACTTTGATCTTGGCAGTGGGGTGAAGCTGAACAGTGCATGTACTCCAATAACTACTCCCGAATTAACAACGCCGGTGAGAGACCTAGTGTGGCTTTGTGCTTTTTGTGTTCTACTGTAAACCAGTTTTGCTTATCTCCAGAGTAGACCTTCAGAGAGCTTACTGCCACTACACCCAGTGCTGGACAGTTCATTCCAAACAAGTGTTTGTGTGATAAATGCTGTCTCTCTTTCCCAGTCACAGGACAAATACACAAAAGCACAGGAGCTCACAGTGTTAATTCTCTTGGCTGGCATGTGACACATTGGTCCTGCTTATCTCTTACAGAAACAAATGGGAAACTTTTTGTGCCCATTTTTTGTGTGCTTTATGGGCAGACTTTGAACCTTATTTTTGTGTTCATTTCCCCATATTTTGGTTCTGTAGCCAAGCCAATGAGCTAAGGAGAATGCAAGCTCTCTAATCAGTGTGTGGCTTTATAATACACATCAGTTTGAAAAACTGCAGTCCTGTGCTTTTACCATTTACTGTGAAAGAAAAATCTAACAGTGTTGCAGAAGTCTTGCCGAATTCTATTTCTCTGATAACTAATGGATAAGATTTAAAAACCTGAAAGATGTAAATTAATATTTTGACCTTGGATTAAAGGTTCACAGCCGTGTAGAACAGGTTATGGTGCTACTAAAGAGTGGTAGGAACTTCAGTATTCACTGATGCCTGATTTCTGCTTTTACACCAAGCCACTTGGTATAAAGAGTGGAAAATGATAAGCCTGAGTCTTGTTTTGATGTGACCCTCCCTGTGAAAACTTTCTTGAATTTGGTTTCTTAGTGTGGCTCAGCAGAATACATGGCACCTGAAGTGGTGGAAGTGTTCATGGAGGAGGCCACGTTCTATGACAAGCGGTGTGATCTGTGGAGCCTGGGGGTCATTCTGTACATCATGCTCAGTGGTTACCCCCCTTTCGTGGGCAACTGTGGCACGGATTGTGGCTGGGACAGAGGAGAAGTCTGCAGAGTTTGCCAGGTGGGTGTGCATTTCCTGGGTGTGTGGGGAGTGCAGAGCTCTCCCCTGAGCTTTGGGGTAGGACTTGCTGTAATGTCAGCGGTGGAGAGCTCTGCCTGATGCTGGCAGGTAGCTGGGAGGATGAGCTGTCACTGAGAAGCAAGGGTGGCAGTACAGAAGTTGAGTGAGACCAGTTTCTAAATTAAGGTTGGGCAAGTGCCTCTCCTTCCTCCTGTTGTGAGATCTCAGAGCTTCTTCTCACCCTCTTCTCCACTCTGGAATCCTCCCTTGTTCTGTCATCTTTGGTCTGGTTTGTGATAGTCATTGCAATTCCTCAGATAAAAGCTGAGCCGTGGGAGCGTTGCCATGCAGGGCCTGAATTTATTTTCTAAAAACAGAGTATTTTAGCTGCCCTCTTAGGGATGGGGGGAAGTGTTTTCAACAGACAGTGTATTGTATCCATCTTAGGCTGCACTGAGCCACTCTGTGGAGCTGCCTGTCACTCTCCATTGACAGCATAAGGAGACTGGATGGTTTCAGTTGTTGTCCTCCACATTAGGTGGATGAAAGTGAGTGGGAAGTCTCACCTGAGAAACCTTCTGGTTGCAATGTATTTCAATTGAATAATTTTTCCATTACTAGAACAAGCTTTTTGAGAGCATTCAGGAAGGCAAATACGAATTTCCTGACAAGGACTGGTCCCATATTTCCTCTGAGGCCAAAGATCTCATCTCAAAGCTGCTGGTTTGTGATGCCAAAGAACGACTTAGTGCTGCTCAAGTTTTGCAACATTCATGGGTTCAAGGAGTATGTATCCCCTTCTGTATTAAGAGTTCTTCCAAAGTGACAAACAAGCTGTTCCCTGTCTCTTTTTATTAGAGTCCTTGTGTGTTTCAGTGTTTGTATCTTGATTAATTAAATGATACACAGTGGCTTTATTTTTTCTGCGTGGTAAATATTTGGATGAATATGTCAGCCTTTAAGTGTTTGTTTTTGTTTAATTATTGCTTTGTGTATTTTTAAATGGCTTTCTTGTGAATAGCAAGCACTGCAGTACACAAATTATTGTGCTAATACAGTAATGCAGAATGGTGGTAAATACGGTTATAAAAGAATAGCAGTGTCCTCTTTTGTTTCTGTTCCCAGTTCAGGAAAGAGGGAATAGACTCTCTGCAGAGCTTCCAAAGCTGTAGTCTTATACCTGCAAGCTGTGAAATCTTCTGAGGGGAGACAGATTATGAAATATGCTTTGCAAACAGTGATTTGTAAGCCCACAGTGAATTCGTTTATTTGCAATATCTGTTAATTGTAAAGATTTGGGGGAGTCACTTGGTTTTTGTCACTCCTGAGGAAGTTTGGGTTCCAGCTGCTAATATGTAATTAATTTCTCTTAACTGCTTCTTCTAGCAGGCTCCTGAAAGGGGATTGCCCACCCCTCAAGTTCTTCAGAGGTAGGGTTTATTTTCTAAACATCTGTAAACTTGGCCAAGAATAATTACTGAAAGAACGGGTGGGAGAGAGGAGTTGACAAACTAGGAGGTAATATCCCTGGCTGAGAATGGAACTTCATAAATGTCCCACACTAATTTTGTTAAGAGCATCAGAAATGTTAAAGCTCTGAATTTTCTTTATGATCTAATCTTGTTAGTGGGAAAAGCATTAGAGGGAATTCCTGCAGTGCAGTGTTAATCTTAGGCAGGAAATAATGATAGTTTTGTCAGCTTGCTGCCCAGGAAGGGGGAGAAAGAGGCATAAAGGCATGTGTTACCCAAAGAGACTGCTTTCTGATGGGTGAATAATCACCATAAATATAGACTTGGATCTGACTTTCGTTGTAGTTGGTGGCACTCACAATATCCATTTACTGTGAGCCGGGCAGGCCTCATTGGAGGTGATTTGATGGGAGATTCTATATGCCAGAGAGCCTGAGTCACACATCTGTTTCTATCTCTTTGTCTGCTGCTGGTGATTTCAGGTGGTTCTCCCATCAGAAATGCATTTCCTTAAGCCACAGGTGCAGTTATAGTGGACCTGCAGTTCTCTGGAGAAGGGCAGCAGAATAGCCCCATATGCCCATCCTTTGAGAACAGAAATGAAGGGTGGCATCTCAGGTGGCTTCCTGGGTTTATAATGAGAAGTCCTTGGCAGAAGGAGTAGAACTGTGGCTGTTTCCAAAATCCCAGAAATTCCCAGAGTGTTTTTGTCATGTATTGCTGGTCCTCTGAGTGAGGATAAATGCAAATAGTAACTGATCATTTTTCCTGCTGTCTCAGTGATTTGGTAGAAGAAATAAACACACCTGGAAATAGATACTCTGCTGTGCGGGCAAGTGGGTGAAGTGCCTGTGTTGAAACTGCATCCTCTTTTCTTTCCGTGGCCAGGAACAGCAGCACAAAGGACCTGACCCTGTTTGCTGCCGAGGCCATCGCCCTGAACCGGCAGCTGTCCCAGCACGAGAGCGAGCTGAGCGCGGAGCAGGAGAGCGGCGCCCACACCGTGTGCTCCATGAAACTGTCCCCTCCCTCCAAATCCCGCCTGGCCAGGCGCAGGGCCATGGCACACGCCACCAAAACCAGCGACTTCCAGCCAGCTCCCCATAAAGCCTTCTAGAGTTCTTCCCTGCTCTGTGGGGGCAGGATCAGTCTGTGTTCTTTTTTGGATTTTCAGCGCTGATAAAAGCTGCTCTGCTTCTGACACTTTGATTAGGAGCTTGCTCTTGTGATGTGACTTGTAACTTTCAGGGGACGGCTTTTTATGGGAATGTGTTTTGCCTGTCAGATTTAGTGCATTAAGATAATTCAACTGATTTTTTTAAACTGCAGAAGATAAGTTTGCTGCTGTATTATATGAGGTGATAAATCACTAAGTTTTTCTGATTTTCTTCTTAGAAGAGCACAGTTTAAAATGCAAACTTGAAAACATCAGGAAAAACCCACACTTTGCCTAGCAGAGCATCCGGCCTCTCCCTGCCAGTGGCTGCTCTCCTTGATGGCACATTTTGAAGGTGCTGCTGTGAATGCCAGCAGTAGGGACTGTTCTCAACCAACAGTGCCCTCCTCTCTTTCTGTAGACTCAGGAATGACGATGATGACTGGGTAGATCTCTGTCTCCATTACATTCATTGGGCTTAAATGGAATGGGGATGGTACTGTGAAGGTGCAAGGATTGCTCATACTTCTAGAGATGGAGAGAACTTCTGGGTAGCTTTTTTATGTTTTTGATGAATTATGTGTCAGCATGTGGGGTGAAAACTGGGAGAGGTGGGGTTTTTTATCTGGCATATCTTCGCCCTTAACTATAATGTACTCATACCATCTCTTTTTTAATTTTCTGGAGTTTGATGTCCATGATGTCCCCTTGGAACAGTTACATTCTTTAATCTGATAACTGCAGTGTAACAGACTGTTTATGTAACAGTTTGTATTTACTGTTAGGTAGGCTTTTTAATATTAATGTGGGGTTTTATTATATTAATGCTATCCCAGCCAAACCTTCATTTCTGTAAAATTGTATTTCTCCATGACCTTTTGTATGTCCTACCTGGAGTTCCTAATGTGAACAGACAGACATCAGTGAATTTTGGTGTGTGAATAATTTAGAAATGCCACAAGCAGAGGTACAACTGTACAAAAATGGTGCTGCAGCCATAGAATTCTGCCTCCTGCAGTAATTTCAGGCTGGGTGTCTAGATTTTTGCTTCCACTTTCAATACTGTGGTATTACAGAGCCAAGAATAATATGGAAGGGGTTTGGCTGAAAAGCTGAAGATTTTAAGTGACCAAAGAGAGGTTGTGGAGAAGGACACAGATGTTGAGCACTTTCAGAAACATAAGCTGTGAAAATTGGGCCGCTGAGATGCCCATGATGCACCTTAACTTGTCAGCCCTTTCTGAAACCTTTTGCCAGGGCTTTGTGTGCAGGGAGGGAGTGCCAGCACAAAACCCTCCCAAAGCAGAGTGAGAAGGAATAAAGTAGCAGATGCAACAAGCACTTGGAAGTTGAAAGGTCAAAGTTGAATGTCTTTGCATGGCCTATTCAGAGTGGTTTTACATTATCAGTAATATCAGTGCATACAGCTATTTTTATAAAACATGCTGTATTTTGTCACTAATATTAAAGTTGTTATTTAAAAGTTTTTATACGTCATGCCAGCCAATGAATGATATGTATTTTGCTTTTTTTAATTAAAATTAAGTTATGTATTTAACACATTTGGCAGTTCTCTGTGGTTTTTTTCTCTTTATTTTTGCTGACACAGAAAAGATGATTACTTCTTTGTTTGACATTACATTTAATAGGATTGAAGTCTCTGAGGACTAGGCATACCTCCCTCTTCTATTGATTTATTTTATTTATCAGTCTGTGATCTCAGATATCTTTTTGGGAACTGAGACCAGTGCCCTAAGCAGGGAAGAGGTGTTAACTTAAGCCAATTGTTCTGCTCTCGTGTGTAGTCTAGTTCTGAGCGCCTCTTGCAGAGTCATTTTTTAGTTCCTTTGGAGGTCTGTGGCTCGTGGGTGGGGAAGGTTGTTTTCCCAGAGGTGTGGGATGCAGCACTCCCCAAGTGCTCTGTGCACTTGAGTGAAATCTGAACAGAGCAGGAATGCCAAACCAGGTGCCAGGCCCTTTATTTGTACTTGCCTTTCTTTCAAAGGAAATGCTTTTAGTTGAACTGTGCTTTAAAATGATCTTCCTTTCCCTTTTCCTCCTGGACAAGAGAGGTAGCAGAGAGCACAGGAGCCCTTTTGGCAGGAGTACAGGAGTGATGTTTCAGTGGGGCAGGTCTTGGATCTTTCTTTGCCTAAAAAGGAGAAGTCAAATTCAGCTGATGATCCAACAGGTGCCTCTTTCCCTCTGATCTTTACCTTTCGCTGAGAGTTCTGCTTTCTTCAAGTGAGTCATTCCCAGAGGGCCTCATTTGGAAGGCCTTCACAATGCTCTCTTCATGTCAGTGAGGAAGAGGTTCTTGCTTCTAGGTGGAAGGTCACTAAATCAGGGACTCTGTGAGTCTCTCATTAGGTAGCCTGTGGAACATGAATACTTACTTGATCACTGAATCCCAGTGCCCCCCTTTGGGAAGGACTGCATCTGTGCCATGTTTTTTCAGTTATATGTAATAAATGATACCAGGAAGCTTGTGTGGGTTCCCTGGCTTCTGAAAAATTATGGAAAACTGTCTTCTTGGTGAGGAAACCGGGTTGGGAAGGCACAAGGTGACTTTCAAGCATTGAAAAAGATATTCTGACCAGCAAGGAGAGCATCAGAGCAGCTAAGCTGATCTTTAATATTGATTAGGCAACCTACAAGAAAATTTTGCTTTCCATCCCTGAGGTTTTTCTGGGAGGTGGGTGAGCAAACTGAGGGAGAGCCATCAGCATGATTTATGGGGAAATAATTTCAAACAAATGGCAACCAAGCAGCTCTAGTCTCAAAGCAGTCCCCTTGGGAACCAGTGACACAGGATCTTCTGTAGGATTTTGCTGACCTTCACATGCATTATTTGACAAAGTGCACTCAGCCTTGTGCTTGCCAGCATGCTTCCTGCATTGTTGGTTGCATAAAAGGAAGCTCTCATTTTTCATCATGTGGTATTTTTTCTGCTCTCTCTTCCTTCTTCACATGTTTATTGAGTCCTTTATGAGGAATGCAAAGATGCCTTTGTTATTTGGAGTGCAGTGGGTGGGCTGGCTTACAAGGTAGCTTTGTTAATTTTCAAAACTAGTAATTTTCTTCGGACCACTCCAGTGGCAGCAACAGGCTTCAAATTTGGCTTCCATGGAAACATACTGCCATGGTAACTGAAAGTCCCTTCCCTCCTGTGTGTTTAGTTACCCCTGCCAGATTCCATCAGCACTTTTAAAATTCTACAACCATAGAAATTCACTTCTCTGGGAAGAACAAAAAAAGTTGTAAAACCAACAGTGCCATTTCATTGCCATTGTTTGGAGGGGAAAAAAAAACCCTCTTTCAAGTCTGGAGGGAAATGTCACTGAGACACAAATTCCCTTCCAATGTGGAAAAAAAAACCCAGCTCTAAAAGAAGTGCTTCATCTTTAGATTGTTTTATCGGGGCTTGTCATGGGCTGGTTTGGAAAATTGCACTCTGCACCCAGCCCAACATCTGTAATACTGAGGAGGGTGAGAATTGACTCATCCAGTGGTTGTGAGCCACAGTACCAGTGTTTTGCTGGGTCCCTTCCAGCTAATTAATTTGACACCAGATTTTCTGTTGCTGCCTGTCACAGCTGCTTTCACACTAAGATTGGTTAGCAAAGTTTGGCAGGCTGACAAGCAGCCCCAGTTCAGCAACTTTGCTCTGATTCAGCCTGGAGTGGGAGGGAAGGGGGAATTTGGCCTCCTGAAATGTTTTGCTAATCAAGAAGCAGGGCAAGGGCAAGGACTCTGCAGAGCAGAGTGTACAGAGGAGCTTGGAGTCAGATGCTTCATGGTTTTGCCTTCTCTTTGCTCCAGAAAAAAGCTAACTGGCACCACATCTGGTTAGAGTCCTGTGGCTAGTTCTAAGGCAACACTGTGTGTATATGGGTGGGAATCTTACTTCCCTCATTGTTCCTAAGTGGAGTACACCATCCAGAACTTCTTACTGTGTTTTATGAAAAGTTCATATCACCCCTGGCTTGGGATGGTCCTCTTTATCCCCCACATGTTCTTCCAGCAGCATCACGATGCAGCTTTTCCTTGTGACTGGCCTTAAGCTGCCTCACAGTGCCATGATGCCCTGCAAAGCCATTTTGGGAATGCTCCATCAGCACGGAGTGTGTTCCCTCCCATCCCTACACCTGCTCTCAGATCCATTGCGATGCAGGGAAGGGCAGCTGTAAAACTGCCCTGTTCTGAGCAATTTACTTCAAAATTTACTTGAAACTGAAGCAGGTTCCCACTCCTGCAGGAAACACCATGAGGGTCCTAAAGGTTTGACCATCCCATTTATTTTCATTTTAGGTCGAAACAGCTTGGGCAGCTGTGAAGGCCTTCATCCCACTATTTTTCACCAAAAGTGGTGCTGGAGCAGCTGATTTCCCCATGCAGTTGCATTGCAAGAAGCCAGCAGTGATGTCTGTGCTGGTGGCATGAACACAGTCCTAAGGCTTGGGCTGGAAATGCCACAACAGTCTGATCCTAACTGGAAACCTTGCTGGCATATCAATGAGCTCTGCTGCAGTCACAGGCTGCGATTGTGGATTTATAGGGGAAGTGATCAGATTAATTGAGCAGCAGTGGGAGTGTTCAATTACACTGGCTCTGATTAATCACCCTTTGTTGAACCATGTCAGCACACTTCCTACTGCCAAAAGCATTGCCCGAGGCGTGTGGAGCAGCAAGGCCTTTACTTAATCGATGGCCAAGCCGTGCACTCCTCAGCACCGACAGTTCCTCTCCTGCCTTGTTGATTCTCTGGAGAAATTTGCAAAAGTCTCAGCCAAGTATTTGAAGCCATTTTGCTTTTGATTCTAAAAAAGCCTACTTTCGTTCCACACACATTACCCCAAAGGATGGTGATTTTAGGGGATCTCTGGGAAAGACACTAAGCTGGCACCAGAGCTTCTCCAAGATGCTTCATCTTTTCAGCCTGTTTCTCATAGTATCCCTTCCCTTCTTTACAGGGCTGGAAGAGATAAGTTTGTGTGTTGGGAGTATAGGCTACTTGCCTTTCCCGCCTTCAAAGCCATGTCCAGAGACTGTGAAAGGTTTGGGCTGTTGAGAATGTTCCATGAAAATTTTGGGCTGTGAAGGTTGGAGGAGAGCCTGAAGGGAACCTCAGAACACATTTGTAGCCTCTCTACCCCTTACTCCGTGCAATAACCTCATCTTCCAAAGTAAATACCTCTACTTCTCTAAATGTTACTCCTTGTAATCACATTCCTTCTGAGCCTTTGCGTGTCCAGGTAAAAAAAATCTGAGCCCTTTGGGTGGGATGCCCCCATTCTGGTTCCAGCTGTGTGCACCAAGGCAAGTCATTGCTTTGATGCCTCCCTGCCCCACAGAAATCTCTCAGCCGACTGTGTAAGATTTCTTTGGTATCTTGACATCTGCAGCCACTAGCTTGCTTCTGTTTATCCAGTCCTTTCCTCCCCTCTGAGAGCAATAGACCACAAGTCAAGTTTTCACAGCAAAAATTCTAATTGCTCCCTAAGAGCAGGTCTGTCTGCTGTTGACTTTCATCCCTGTTACATTATTAGTGAGGTGTTCTTTAATATCATGCTTGTGATATTTGGGTCTTCTTCTAAATGAGGGCTCAGTGTCATCACCAGATCTTACTGCTTGGCTTCTCTTTCTGTCTGGGTCATCAGCTACAATGATTTAATAGCTTCCATTGCAATGAAATTCAATTCCATTGTTCCTGCTTTCTTCTCATTTGTTAGGTCCTGTCCTGTCAGCATGACCAAGGCATAAAATTCTGGCTTCTGTGCATATTCCTCTCAGGGACTCACATAGCTGAAGTTACTTTTACACAAAATGTACGTATGACCAATCTCCTCACAGAAATATACACAAATCTATTTGTACAGTGTTTCTGAGTGAGAGGAAGAACCTGGGAATGAGTGTGTGGGTGGCAGCCCGCTGCATAAGCAGTGCTGCTCTTTCAGGCTCTGCAGTAGCTAAAGGATGTGCTTTCCTGTCCTCTAGACTCAGGTTTTACCTTCCAAATATCATGAGCCAATTAAAATAAGCAGATGCCTATAACTTATGAAATTTTATAAAACTCAATGCCTTTTGCTTTATCACAAGAAATGATATAAACTGTAAGAAAAGTCAGAGATCTCATCTTTTTCCTGTTTGCTTCCTAATATTTAAGTATTTTTGCTTTGAGAATTCTAAATTCCTCCTCCTTTTGATTACCAGTTGATATCTAAATCACACAGTCCCTATTTATGCTTCAACTCACACCCTTCTCCCTGGTCCACTTTGCTTCTGGAGTATGGACAGTTGTCCATGCTCCTCTGTGCCATGCAGTCTTAATACTGACTTCTGCAGGGGAGGACTTGGTCCATAATCTGGAGGCATCTCCGGGTCACCAGCTCTGTTTTACCTCTCATCTCGCTCATGAGTTAAGACTGAGACCCCAGGTTTTCCCACTTCCATGCAGCTTCCCAGCTGGATCCTCAGGGTCTTCACCACCCTGCTTAATTCTGTGCCTCAATCAAACACTTTCTCTTTTTAGGTTGCACAAGAACAGATGCTGGGCGATCTCAACTTTCCTGTCAGAGTTTTTGGTTCAGTTCACAGCTTTGCTGTGGTACAAGATGTCACATGTCATCTCCACTTGCCACTGGCACACACGAGGCAACCCTCTCCTCTGCCATGGGTGGTTTAGCTCCCCTGAATTACACAGCATTTTCTTCACAGTAAGAACACACACAGACTATTACTGTGACTCCTCAGGGTGAGTTGTTTCAATGCTTAAAGCCTGTGGCTGGATATGGAAGATTTCCAACACCAGCAGTTACTCACAAACTGCACACAAACAGATCCCTTACATTATGGTTTTGGAAATATTTCCCCCTTGGGCTTCTTCATTATCAGTTCAAGACAGCACCAACACAGTCCTATATCTGAATTATGAATGCCAGGCTCTGTCTGCTGCTCTGCAGCCATTCAGGCTTGCCGGAGCTCCTTACATGGGTTTAATCCCAAAATGAGTTTTGAGGAACGCTGCCAAACTTTTACAACTGCACCAAAGTCGATGAACTGCCCTTCCCTCCCTACTCTTGTAGCTTTTTATTATTTTTATTTGTGGTGTGTTTTTTCTTCTGTTGAATAATTCAGCTAATAGGCTGGCACTAGAGCGCTTGAGAGCTGTTCCCTAATGAGGGAAGCAGCTTGCCAGCTTTTTATCTTTCCAGTCGTTTGACTGCAAACCCAACATTATTAACAAATCACCATGGAAGAGCCGTGGCAATGCAAAACAAAATGTTGTCTTAAGGGCAAGGAAGAAAAAATAAACAAAATAAAAGAAACCCAAGCCCTGCTTGGGAAAACAAAGTGTGAAAGTGAGGTGTGAGGGGAAGGAAGTGATGGTAATAGAAATCTCTTTCCAACCTCATTCTGTCTCAATATCTGCAAGCAGGAAAGCAGGATGGGAAAAAGGATATTAACTTGCTGAAGAGACCTAATTCAGAGGATAAGTGTAGGTGTAGCTGTTGGCAGCTCTGTTTCTTGCCATATTTTAATGAATAAATGTTTGTATAGAAAGCTTTCTTCCTTTCTTTGCCAACTTTATTATTTTTTAAAAAGCTGGATGATTTATGGTCCGTGTGATAGAGATGGGACTAAAAAAAAAAGTATGCGATGCCTTTTAGCACATTGCTGAATCCTCTTTAAAATGACATTGTCATCATTTTGCCTTGAGTTTGTTCAGATGAAGATCCACACTGACATATCTCAGATAAGCAGCTTAACCTGTGGTCCTCTCTGCATTTGTCCTTTCCTGGAGGCCCAGGGTTCAGCAGCTCTGGGTGCCTGAGGAGTCCCACTAGGGGCGACATTTGCAAGGTTCCTCATCTCCTGTGCAGGACAATAAGTGCCACAAGTAGGGAGCGGGCAGCAAGTCAAGCTGATGTGGCTCAAATGATTCCTCTCCCAAGCCAGCAGCTTGTTTGGCACCAAAACTCTCATCTCAGATTTCTGCCCAGTGAAATTATGCAGCTGAACTAAAATTACACCGAGTGCTGCATCGGAGTTAGATGTTGTTAACCTCTTGATGTTTTCTGCCACACAGGGAAGATACTCATCTTAGGTCTTGGGGTCCAATTCTTACCTGTGGATGTAGGATGAGATGCTTAGTTTGATAAGGGGACTTTATCTCAAATACTGACTTAAAAATGTACATCTAAAAACCTCACACACTGTAAGGTCCCTGTTATACTGTACAAACATGGGTCCAAGAGATTGTTCTGATCTCAGGAAGTGTGTTTTCTCATCTCTTGCCTGTTATGTTGCTGGCATTTGCACAAAATGCAGAACTCTCGGCTGAATGGCACAGCTGGGCAAAATTTGGCACTTCTGAATTGAGTTAACCTGGCTTGATTGGAAAATAAAATCCCACTCATCTGGCCTGTAAATGATCTTAAAGGGTCCTTTGAAGATACAAGGCTGAGTTAAATCAACCTTGCTATATGGACATCCAGGGGATTGCATCAAATTAGAACGGTTAAAGATCTGACTTGTGTTTGCACTCAAAGCCCGGAGAAGGGAAATGGAGATGAGCAAAAATGATGATGGTAAGGAAAAAGGAGACAAAAAGAGTGATTGAGAGCTCACGGAGCATTGTTCAAAATGGGCCCTCAGGGAATGCAAACTCACAATTGTTGCTTCTGGAAGACAGATCCCCTTTTGTTTGCATGGATGTATTGCTGAGCACGCTCCCTCTGCCTCTTGCTCGGTTATCATCTGTCTCCTGTTTCACATCAGTCTTGCCCGTGTCTCAGTCCATCCTTCAGCCACTGGTGGCAGGAGATGAAATACCCCTTGCTTTGCCTGGCAGGGATGTGTGTGATGTGAAGCCAGATGGCTGCCAAGATGAGCATTTGAGAGTGTCTCCACATTATTAAGTTGCAGCTGCTGTTTTTGCAATCAGAGGTGATGGGAGGGTCCCCAGCAGCAACCAGGAGCAGATGGACAAAGAAGGACATGTCTTGGTGGAGTGTGATTAAAATCCCCTGAGATGGGGTGTGCTCAGCCCCACTCCAGGCTTAGGCTTTCAGTAGGACAGTGGGATCACAGGAATAGGTTTATTCTGCCTGCCCATGAAGGTGGTGATCAGGAGCATGCTTTGATGCACCAGTGTGATCCCACTGTAGCTGGTTGAAGCCGAACCGATTTCTGTTGTTTCTTGCTCTTTTTTCTTTGTTTTCCTCTTACTGCTGCATTACCTTACTAAAAATACCTAAAATCATAACATTTTCTGAGTTGCTTCCTCTGCTTGTTCTTGTTCCAGGCACAAACATCCATCTCTCTCTAAACACCTCTCTCCTCTGCCCAGATAAGGTCATTGATTCAAAGCAGAACTTCATCTTTAGGGAACCTGTTATTCCATAGTCCTGACATGCCTCCTCCTGAGCTAACAGGAGACTTGGCCCTCAGGATAGGGGTCTGGCTTGGTAATAGCTGAAGGGAAGGCTAATAATGCCATCATCCTCTAAATTGGATGTTGGAATATCCTTCTTGCTTCTTGCTGAGAATTAGAAGGGCTGTTTTGGGTCAAGCTGAATCCTGTGTAACTCAGGACCCTTTCTCAGTTAGAGGCCAGGAGGTCATGTTGAAAGAAGAAATGTAATTACTGTACTTTTCCTGCTGGTAACCCCCAGCCTTTGGCAATCAGCAGCTTAAGGACTTCATGTGTGCTGGGCAGTCAGAAAAAGGCAGAGATGCCAGTTGGTTTTATGAAATTTAAAGAAGACCTCCTATTCCATGTTTCCATCCTGTCTGGTTCACCTGTGGCACCTCCTGCAGTCTCATGGCTCAGAAGACAGGCTGAATTTTACTGATGTTCTTCAATCAGGATGTTTCAGGATGGGTTCTGTTGGTGGTGAGGAGTTTTGCTGTGTGCTGTCTCCTGAAGTTGTAAGTTGGCAAGTTGCCCCCTAGATTTGGATTGATAGCAGAGGTGTCAGAATGTGGTGTTCTGGCTGGGAGCTTTTTGTGGAAAATCCTGCTCTCCAGGTAAAAGGAAACAACAACAAACCAAAAGCCAGCTCCAGAGTCATTGTAAAAGGACCCTTTGATGAAACTAAGTTAATGTAAAACAATAGAACTTTGTTGATGATGTCATGAAAACTATCTCAGTTCAGAGCAGGAGAGCATCTGGCTTTCATTTTGGAAGCCTGTCGTGGTGACAGTGGCCTAAGGTGGTTCTTGATTGGTGACCACTGCCATGGTTTAACCCCAGTGGGAAGCTCTGCTCCATGCAGCTGCTCACTTCCCCTGCATGAGATGGGAGACAGAATTGGAAGAGTAGAAGTGAGGAAACTCACGGGTTGAGATAAAAATAGTTTAACAGGTAAAGGAAAAAGCCATGCACACAAACAAAGCAGAACAAGGAATTAATTCACCACATCCCATGGGCAGGCAGGTGTTCAGCCAGCCCAGGAGAGCAGGGCTCCATCATGTGTGACAGTAACTGGGAAAGGCAAACACCATCACCCCAAACATCTCCCATTCCTTTCTCTTCCCCCAGCTTTATATGCTGAGCGTGACTCCATATGGTATGGAACGTCCCTCTGGTCACTTGGGGTCAGCTGTCCTGACTGTCCCCTCCCAACTTCTCAAGCATCCCCAGCCTCCTTGCTAGGGGAGTGGTAGGGAAAGCAGAAGAGGCCTTGACTTAGTGTAAGCAGTGCTTGGCAACAACTAAAACATCATGCAGCAACACTATTCTGATATTAAATCCAAACCACAGCACTATACCAGCGCCTTGGAAGAAAATGAACTCTATCCCAGCTAGAGGATAGAGTGTCCTGAAACCAGGATATCACTGAGATACCTGGATGCCAGGGAACATGCTTAGAAGATGACACCAGAGCTTCTGCATTAGGATACAGCTGAGTTTTCCCTGTATTTCTTCTACAAAAGAAGCCTTGCTTTTGGAATGGGATGGAGAAGGAGCTGACAGGCAGTTTAGGGTGGGGTGAGGTCCTTCTTCAGAAGGAAGGTATGGAATTTGTACACTGTCCTTTCCCTAGGATGTCACTAGGCTCAGTTACACTGCACATGACAGCTGTGCATGGAGCGATCTGTGCTATGTGCATCTCTGAGACCAAGTCAAATTTGGTTCTATTTCCTCAAAAAGTGTATCCCCCATTTAAAAGGTCTTTTTAAAAAATATTTAGTTACAGCCACGTATGCAATTGCATGTTTCCTGTGCACGTGTTTGCACACACAATCACTCTAATTCTGAGCGTAGCTATTTCCTATCTGTTGTGATCTGACTACAGCAAAAATTAAAATAAAGATTAGATTAGTTACCATGGTAACAGCTACCCCTACTTCATATGACGCACAGATTCTGTGAAGCAAAGGAGCATATATCAATTTGTGCTCTTAATTTTTGGGACACTCGGGGCTCAGCTCTCCCCAGGAGGTCCTCTGATGACAGCAAGTGATATCTTCCCATTCCCAGCAGGCTTATCCTCTTTGACGTTTAGTGCATAAAAGCTTCAGAGATCCTGACACCATCTCTTGGTAGAAACAATCTCATTTTCATTCCAATTTATTTCTTAAAACAACAACAACAAAAAGAGCAGGAGGAGGAGGAAAAAAGTCTGGCCTGGGGGATAGTGAGGCTGTGAGAGGTGTATTTGGCCCCTTGGGAAAGGGAAGAGCCAGGAGCTCACAGGGCATCAGTGAGGAGGCTGAGTGAGTTCCGTGGCTAATAAGTAATTGCTAATGAGGGGGAGAATTGTCACATAACATCAACGGGCATGAATTAGCAAAGTGTGCAAAAGAGGGGAACTGTCAGATGTGCTGGGTGCTCGGTTCACTTGTTCTCGTGGCTCTGCTGCCCTTGGTTAAATGTTTCTGCTTTGTATTGAAGAAAAATAAACAGCCTTGAGTGGATGCAGTCAGACTAATGAAGTCTTGTGGTGCGAGATGTCACTTGTTGCATATCCCAGCTATGGGATGTTTGAAGGTGTAGGATAAGATGAATTGTCAGATCTGCAGGAGAAGAGCACATGAAGAGATAATACACTTGGCTGCAGTTAATGATTGCTGCTGCGTGTCTGCACACTCCACAGGGATAATGGGTCTTTTTGGTTCTTGCCCATCGGGCACATATTCACGTTGTCTTTCAATCTGCATCCTTGGTCCTTCCTCAGAATTTTTTCCACAGCTATCACCAGTCCCAAAGTTGCGTCTTGCAGTGCAAAGGGCACGGCTATGAGCCTGCTGGTAATAAGGAGGTGAGAAAAGAAGGTCTGGGGCATGCCTCTGCCTGTGCTCTTCCCACATTTCCTATCCATTGTTCCCTGCCATTTTTGTCTCTGTCACCCTAACAAACATATTTTAAGCCCCCACTTCCAGAAAAAACTGCTGCCCTTGGTGACATTAGGTATCTTGTTCAGTGACAGACTGAACAACCCACCAACCTAAAAACCCACAGACCTTGGCAGGGTGTTTTGAAAAGAGTAAGTGGAAAATAAGTTTAATAAGTCTTCAGCTCTCTGTATCTGGCTTACTTATAAAAATCAGTCCCTGTTCATCTGTGTAGCAATGTGTGAACCTGCCTGATAGCACACCTCAGCCCTCTCAGCTGGAAGCCCAGCTCAGGGTTTCTTGCAGCCTTTTCCAGGGACACAGGCTGTGGTACATTCTTGTCCTCTTCAGGGAGTGGGAAACATCTCGGGGCTTCTCAGCAGCATGGGCAGGACTGGATCTAACAAGGCTGTTTCTAAAACTGGGATGGGGGAACCAGAGGCTCTTGTGAAATGTCCCATCTTCCACTGTCCTGACTTTCCCTTGAAAAACATTTAGGGAGAACTTCCTTTGGGGCAGTGGCATAACACGCTGAAAAAGGACAAAACGTCCCAGCTCACACCAGAGAGGCAGCAGTATAGATCGAGGTGTCTGTGCTGTCACAGCTGTGAGAACAGAATATATTATGAGTGCTAATTATATTAATTAAAGTTGTGCTACTGTTTGTGGGAACATTTCCAGAGAGGAATGCAGATTTCCCCATTGTTTTATTTCCAGACAGAAGCTGGAGGCCTGACAGGAGCTGAGTCTGTAAGCACAAGAACATACGTGCTGCGATTTCTGAAATGTAATAAAATACCCAAAGTATTTTAAAAATGCAGTCACTGAAAGCAGTATTCCTTTCTCTTGGATTGATTCCCTAGAGATTTTAAGGCATGAAGCACATCTGCTTTCCCTAGCACCCTTAACTTCAGCTGTGCACACAGATGCTGGTCCTGGGAACTGCTCTGAGCCTCAGTTTACCTCCAGTTTGAAGAAAGGAAATGCCATAATTAATCTTCCTCTGCTTCCTTGTTTAATTGGAGACATCCTCTCTTCAGCACCCTAGCCTGTGTTTTTACACAGCCTAACACGACGGGGCTGTCACTTTTCCCTCTAGCAAAGCAATGTCAGCACTAAAGGGGTGCTCCTCTGTATGGTCTGGGAGGAGTCCTGGAGTGTGGAGAGCCCCTGTGGCTTCAGGGATGAGCTGTGCTGTTTACTGACCTTGCAGTTCCTCCTCCTCTCAGCCCCTCCAGCTCAGCTCAAACCACAGGAGCATTTCACGGGGAGCATCGCTGCAGGTTTCACAAAGCTCTCACCACTGTTTGTTCCTTTTCCCTCCTTGCCGGTCACCGGGGCCCCGCTGCTGAAGCTAAAACAAGGCCCCATCTCCAAGGGGCAAGGTCCTTTATTGCGCAGCGCTCTCGCCTTGGGAAGGAGTGGGAGGAATGGGCTGCCTCTCGACACAAGTGCTCTATTTATGGGCTGCTGAGGACTCTCGCAGCGATGCGGAGTCCTGAGTGTCTCCTTCGGGGGGCTGCAGAAAGCATTGTCTCTTCTGCTCTTGGCTTGCCACCAAGGGGGCTGGAGGGGCTGCAGGGTACCTGCGCCGGCTCCTGCCTGCTGCTGATGCGATCGCCTCGCCTCTCTCCGCGCTGAGCATTTGCGGAGCAGCCTTAGTCCGACCTGGCCAGCACTGTCTCGTTTTCTATCTGAATTCACCTAACAGTAGCCAGCTCTTTCCCTTTCTTCAGCAACGGCGTTTCTCCCTCTCTGCCTAGCAGCCTGTTTTCCTAAAAGCTTGTGGGAACACAACCTCTCTCCTAGACTGGCTGGGAGTCTTATGAGCTGCTAGAGAACCTCGTCCTTCTCTGCTCTGAGCGTCTGGATAGTTAATGCAAAAGGTGAAACAAATGGAGGGGCTAGATTTAGTAAAACCTGGAAAAAAATAAATCTCTCTTTAATTAAATGTCATTTGTAAAACTGGCAAAAGCTGATGCAGGAAGCAAGATGTGTGTGCTGTGTGCAGGTCAGCAATGCCTGTTCGCCTGCTCGCTTCAGCACCTGGCCTTGCATTGGTGTTCCCTCTTTGTCTCATCAGAATGAGAAAACCTCTTCAGCTCCCTCCCAGCTTCTGACTTAAGGAAGAAGAGTAGAAGGGCTTTGTGAAGACTTTCCTGTTGTCCCAAGGTATGTTTGGTGCATTATTAGGATCAGCACATGTACTTTTCTACATTACTAGATGTAATAATTTTCAATTTCTTGTCTTTACAAGCAGCAGATTCAGATCAGTTGGTATATGGTTTGCTACAGAGAGAGAAAAGGAGGAAAAAGACCTTATCAGTATTATTAGGGTGAGGGAGAATGGTTGGGAAAAGAGCAGTTTTAGTCCTCAGCCCTATTACAGCCTGGTGACGGGATCCAACAAAAGCCATTTCATTTCAGCATGTAAAACAGGGCCAGGGGGATTTCTTTTGTGGCACATCCGAGCTGTCTGTCAGCACCTCTTGTCGGGCCTAGATCCTGTCCTGAGGAGCAGACGCAGCTGCACTGACCACAGTGGTTGTGCCCACCCCAGCAATCTTTGCAAGGTCTGAATGTGGGACACAGACCTGGCCTTGCTCATCAGAAGCAAGGGAGCAGGTAGCAAGGTGTTTATGCCATCCTACACGTTCTCCCTCACTGCTGCACCCCCCTGCTTCCACTCCCCCAGCAGCTCTGGCTTAGCAGTGTCTGAAAGATGTAGTGCAGCCACACTCACTATTGCTCTCCCTAATCTCCCCCATTCCCAGGGACATCCAGCGCTCTCTTTGTTTTGCTGCTGTTTCATGTACCAAAGATTTGAGCCTTTCCATCTTTCGGCTTGATACCTTTCTGTGTAAATGTAATCTAATGCTTACAGCAGCTTTTCTGAGGCACAATGTGTTGTCCTCCCAGTACAAGCTGTCTCTGTTGGCTCAAAACTGCAATAACAATTATCTTTAATAATCTTTCTTGTTCAGCTTGTATAAGGGAGCTTAACTACAGAAGATGAACTTGAGAATTTTCCTAGACCAGTTCTGATACAATTCTAGGCTGGCTTCTATTTCCTACCCCTTTGTAATAATTAGTTGGTGGTGAAACCTGAGTGGAAGTTGTCTGGGCTCAGAGAGCTGATGTTTGCTTCCTATGACATATGAAAACAGGAGGACAGTGGGTGGAAAACACCAGGTCGCTCTGCTCTCACAAGACTTAGGAACAGCAGCTCATCTTCATCCTGAAGTCATCACTTGCAAAGTTAGAGCTTTTCAGGTGGGATGTGTCAGCTGCAGTCTTGCCCTGAGTTCCTGCCTTCTGAATCAGTGACCAAATGGTTCAGCTCAGCAGGTGATGAAAATCTATTTCCATCTTCTGCTTTTCAGTTGCAGATCTTCACCAAAACCAGTCACAAAGTGTTCCTGTCCCTGGTGGCCCCTTTCTCCAGGAAGCCTTGCTCTGCTCTCACAGCCCAGAGGCCCAGGATGGTGTAATCTATGCATGAAGCAGAGGGAGGAGACCAGTGTGGGGTGCAAGGCGGCTGTGGGTAGGGAAGAGAGGAGGGAATCATGCTGGTACCAAAGGCTGATGGAGCCCCTGAGAGCTCAGGTCTGGCAGGATGGGCTGGGATGGTGTTCTGGGGTGAATGATCTTGGTAATGCCAGAACGGTCTCCCCCATCCACACACCTGCAGCCAAAGGGGTTTCTCTGGCTGCAGCTAGTGGGAACTGCTGGCCACAAAACTGTCTTGTGTCATTGAAAATTAGGGAAAAAGAGGAGACAACCAGCACTTCTCACACATCTGCGGAGTGCAGGCTCTGGGGATTGCACCTGGGCTATGGGAACGTTACAGGATCCTGATTTATAAAGGGCTTGCAGGCTGACCACAGGTTGCCTTCACTCCTTTGCTTTCTGTGGATTCACCTGTGGGCGAGCTGAGCTGTGTTTTCTGACAGAAATTGCTTCTGACACTGTTTATGTCTTTGTCTGGGCCTAGGAGACCTGAGTGAGTGCCCACACAGCAGGGCTGGGGACGTGAATGCTGTGGGGGTGGGAGCCTGCAGTGCTGGAGACATGGGACTGCACTCCAAAAAGCATGAAAAATAGCCTAAAAGAATGTCTTTAGAAGAGTCTAAAATACAGTGGTGCTGCCCAGCCAGGGGAATTTTACAGAAAGCAAAAGAAAAAAAAGGTAAAGTGACTTTGGGCTCATTTTGCAAACTGGTCTGAAGTCAATCTGTGTCCTTCACATCCCAGTGAATAGCCCTCAGGCAGTGGGTGTCTAACCTGTAACATTCACTGGGTGTCCAGGGGCACTCGGCAGGGAAAACAAGGCTGCAGCAGGTGTCAGAGCTGATACCTTATTGCGGATTCATTTTCCAAACAAACTGATAGCTGTTCTGGTCTCAAGCCTTACTGATTTTCTCCCATCACAAAACATCTAAGCAGCCAAATAGATCTTGTTATTTATGTAGGGGGATTGCAGCTCTCCTTGAGAGTCTAAAGCAAGCTTAAAAATCCAATTTTTCTTCAGGATAGAAGATTTCAGTTTGGAGTTATGTTTTTGTGTGAGCTTGATGCTCTCAGGCTTGGTATCTGCTTGGGATGTCTGTGGGTTTTACACTGAGTGTGGTTTCCCTTAGGAGCTGCTGCAGCCTTTTAGGGGTTGATGCTTCTGTGGGATCTCTGTAGCCATCTCCAGGCTCCAAGGTCTCTGCTGGAAAGCTGGGACCTCTGCCCTGTTTAATCCACATTCCAGCATGCTGTGGGACCTGGTGCCAGTCCTTGGGCAGTCTAGGAAGAAAGCAGACATCCAGTCTCTGAAAAAAAGTCAGCTGAGATTCATGAGATCGAAGATGTTTTGTATGGTTTTCTTGGTGCAACAAGGGTTTGAAAGGCTTCTGATCAGCTCTGCCTGGTTTTGCTCCTTACGTCTCCATCCAGGGAACCCTGGTATCCAGGGCTGCACAGCAAATGCAGAGCAGAGAGACAGCTTCCTGCCCTGAGAAACTGGGACTTTCTGGTTTGGGTTTGGCTTTCTGGGTTCCAAGTGGGTCCCCTGTGTGATCTGTGTCCCTGCATTGCTCCTGCCATGTTTTATCTTTGGTCTGTGTACTGTCCTGGCTGCACTGTGATTTTTAATGCTGCTGTTAGCAGCAGGAAGCAGGACATGGGTTATGTTCAGTATTTTCTCAGTGAAATCAGCAGCTTTCCTGGCTGTGCCCCAGTCTGGATGTTGATATGTCTCTCTCTGCTCCAGGCTAGAAGCAGCACCTGCAGAGCAGTCAGCTCCGAGATGATACTTACTGGGCAGCCTGCTTTACAAATTATAGGTTGAGTAAATTAAAAGCAAATGGAAAAGGAGTGACAACAAGCAGAAGAGGTGGTTGCTGGCACTTTCTCAGGGTATTTAATTCTTGGCCGATTCCTGCTGTTTTTCTCCATCCTTTACACTGACTTCCTTCTTTCACTTTGCTGCAGAGGGATCTCTGGATGCCTGGTGGGGCTGGATGCAGCCGTGCAGACACCTGGGTGGCCCCTGCTCACTGCGCAGTTGTCACCCTGATTTTTTCAGCCTTCTCTTCTGTTTCACAGTTTCATGTTTTAGGTCCTTTCTCACGCTCTGGTCTGTAAATACCGGAAAATGTTTATCATAACTTCAAGGTAGTTTTAATTCCTGTTCTTAGAAATATGGACAACTGATGGACAGTTGTCTTGACCAATGGGATGGGGAAAAGTGTCAACCTTCTCCCCCAATCCCTGGCCTTTGTAGAAGTACTATATAATGGAGTCAGACTTTCAAATAAAGTAGTTTTTCGTTCATGCCTTCTGATCAAAATGTGAGTGTGTGTTTGTGTGTGTGTGACGAACTGCGTCACACAGTGAGGTGGAGCCTCAGAGCATCACCTCTCCCTTGCCCCATCCCCACCACACCTGGCTGCTCACTGATTGCCACAGCCCTGTGGTTGGTCTGAAATGCCTGGGCAGAGGCACGTGCCTGTTGCTGGGTCCAACTGGCAAGGGTATGAATAGGTCTTAATTATTCTTTTGGCCGGGTTTCCCTCAGAACTGAGTGCTGTTCCTATGTCTTTTTGTGTCTCCCTGGTTTGCTTTATTTTCTCTCTGTTCATCTCTGCTTCATGCTGAGGGTGCCCTGCTCTTGCCCTTCCTTGTCTTGCCTCCTGCTCTCACAAGCACTGGGGGTATGGCTGGGGGGGATCAAATAGAATACTCACTTGACTTCTGCTCTAGTAGATGAAAAAGCCACATCAAAACCTGAATCAATGTGTGGGGCAATTCTGTCTGCCTTGGAGGGACCAGCAATCAATCCAAATGCTCTGGTACCTTACTGGCATAATGCTAAATCCCACGGAGATTCCTGCCACCCCAAAAGGGGCTTCTCTCCCCCTATTTTTCTCCTCCTGCCTGGAGAGCAGAGAGAGATTCCAGCCCACTCAATAGTCTCTCTTCTGGAAATGAGACTCAGTACTGAGAATATAAAGCTTTGCAGCAGACCCATAAATTCCCATGTAATGTTTCCTGTGAATTCTCCTGGATTATACTGCAAGTTTTATTAATGCTTTCTAGCAAACCCTCCGCTCGTGGTATAACAAGTCAGTCATGCGCTATCTGGGAAAGTGTGTTGTGTTAATTGTTTAAAATTTTTATTTCTGCTGCAGTCAATCCTTCTGGTCCTCCCTCCCCACACAGACACTTCTGCCACTAAAAGGGTATCAGAATCAGCTTTATGTTGCTTATAAAACCACTGTCAGTTCAGACCCCTGCAGGTGTCTCTATTCCTCTGGTCATTCAGATCGCTGCAGATTTGGCACAAGGTGCAGAGCAGCAGAGTTTATGGTTGGACAGATGACCCAGGGAGAATGAGAGGCTCAAAGTATAATTAGCCATGTGTTGCAGAAGGGGTGAGCAAGGTGCAGAGAGATCGCGTCATTCCAAAGGTGCCGTGTGGGATTCAGAGCAGGGGCAGGAAGAAAAATCCCCTCATTCCCCAAGTCACAACAACCTTTTCTCAGTCCCTGTCTGGTACAGGAATCCCTGTTCTGTGCTGTGGGTGGTGTGGTAATCAACAGGAACTGTGGAAAATCTCCTGACCAGGAAAAACAACCAAAGCTCTGTTGCATGATGAACACAGGGAGGGCTCAAGTTTGCAAGTGCCTGTTGATCCCTGGGCTGCTCCAGAGCCCCTTGAGAGTTTGCCTGCTGGGAGCTGTGGTCATCAGGGGCCCTGGTCCTTGTCTCCCTGTCAAGAGTGGGCTGAGGCTGTACAGGAGCAGGCTGGGAGGAAGCACAGCAGCGAGTTAGATGAGAAGGGCATCTCTGTGTGTGCTGCAGTTGTACAGCCCCTGGATGACCTGCTGGGTGATCCCTGGAGGGAGCAAACAAGTGAACTGAACCCAAAATGCCAGAAAACAGCACTCTGGCTGAGCCAAGGGCTGAACTGTTTCCTTAGCAGCAAGGGTGTTGCTGTGTTATGAGGGATAAGTAGTTACACCTGAAATAATGCTCATAGATTTCCAGGCATTGATCCAGCTTGGCTTGCAGGTCTCGGGCCTGGAAAATAGGCTTGAATGGTTATAAAAGGTATAAATTACTTTAAATTAATCATTGATTTAATCTGCCTCTCCAGAACCTGGGATCACCATGCTATTGAATCATGAATAAGCTGCAGTTGCATAAATAACTATTTGAAAAATGCACATACTCAGTACTCTGGCTTTCTGCTCTTTCTATGAAGCACACACCATTTCCCACTGAGATGAGTAGGTGGTGTACAAGCCCCAGCAGTGAGCAGAAAATCTCACAGGGAAGTGCCAGTGCACTTTGAATCCACCTAGCACCAAATTGCGTCCATTTGAACATGTTGGGGAGCCAGCAGATTCCTCCCAGGTGAGTTAGGGATGGGGAGAGCATTTGCCTCTGATTTTGTAAAATGGGGTTAAATGTGACAAACGCCCAGGTGAGGCAGTGATCCTTCTGTGCCTGGGATGCCCTGAACATCCTCGTGGGTGATATGGTGGTAAAAGCCTGGAGACAGAGAAGATGTGGGGCCCTTGGGAAGGTGAAGCTTGTCAGGAGGTTGGAGAAGATGCTGGAGGTTGGAGAAGATGCTGGAGACCATCTGATAAGCTTCTTCCCTGCCAAAGCAGTGCTGTCTACTCTTGTGGGCAGCCTAGGAGCTGGGGGAGCAGAGTAGGAAGGCTGGGGGCACACACAAGAAGTCCCTCACAATAATTCCATGGGAGGAAAGATGACAGCAAGGTGATGGCTAGGCTAGCAAACTTGCTAAGGGAGCAGAAAGAAGCAATAAGGGAAAATGCTTAATAATTTACAGACTTTTGTAAAGACGTGGTAAGTCACTGAGGTATTGCACTTAATGAGGTAGCAGTCATGAGCAGGCTCCTTTCAGCACTCCCTGAGGGTGCTCCAGGCCTCTGCCTTGGGTGCAGAGAAACACATCAGCTGAAAGCTTTCCCCAAGGTACCTAATGAGGTGCCCCTTGTTAGCTTAATCTCCAGAGCTGCCTCTGTGTGTGCTCCCAGCCTGTGCTATGCACAGTGAAACTGATGCATGGTGCTGCTAACACAGTTCAGCCCCTAACTGGAAAGGGATGGGAGTGTGCAGAGTCAGAGCCTGAGAAGGGAGGAGAGAAGCAAGTCTGCATGGAAACCAACAGCAGTCATTAAGAAGGGGGTTTCTTCAGTGGAGAAAAACTCTTTGCTGGCTGGGCAGGGGCTGCAGGTCAGAGCTGCAAATGGACACTAAGCAGAAGCTCAGATCCCCATCCCTGTCTCTGAGGAGGCAGGGAACACTCAGTCCTCATCTTACCACAAAGCCAGAGGAATGCTTCCATACCCCCTGTCCTCTTTTAGAGCAATGAATGATTAATTAAAGAGCACGTGTGAAAGGTGAAGGGAAACCTTGTGTTCAGAGGAGGCCTTTTGACTCTTTCTATATAGTCACAGAAACAGTCTTCCAGTGTCTTTCCATCAGTTGAGTTTATTCATTTTTCTTTCTCTTCCTTAATCATGTTTGCAGCATCTCAGGCTTTTCAGAAAATGGCTGGCAAGTTCATCCTGTGTCCAAACAGCTTACAGTATTTTTAGGGCAATCTCTCACTTGCTGGGCATGAGAAATGATTGCAGCTCCATCCTGGCTTCATTAGGTTCTGCAGATCTTTCCCCAGCAGTTTGCTTTAGCACCTCCCTCAGTCAAACCAGTGCTGGCCAGGCTTTCTCTCCCAGCCCCAGTTTCTTACCCTCAGCCGGAGCTGCTAGTTTTTTTTATTGCACAGTTTGATCTTCAGGATGTTGGATACATGGACTACTTTTTTTCCAGTTTGCTTAAAATGGTGGTGAATAATTCTAGGCACCACTTCTACTGCCCAAGGAATAGATAAACTGTGGCTCCTCACACAGACAGGTTAAGTGTCCTTACTCTCTTTTTACAAATGATTTAGTGTGAAAAAGTGTGAAACCCTTTATCTTCTGCAGACCTTAGAGAGTGCTCAGCTGGTGGCTGCCAATCCCCTTGGCAGCAGAATGGGGTGGGATATTCGCAATATCTTTGCAGTTGTTCTGTGTCTTTGGATGATGTACAAACCCTGGGAAGCCTCTGTACCTCAGTTTTCTCCTGTGCCAAATGTGTATATCACAATTCCCCTGTGCTCTTTGAGACAGAAATCCCTTACATCCATGCTTATGTAGCACTTGGCACATAAACTCACATTTGGTCCCTGACCTCTCTGGAAGGGCTGAAATATTAGTGTTACAAAAAGCAGACTGAAAGGTGATGAGGGAAGGGCAGTGTGGCTATGACCACATCTGTGCTGCTGGAAAAGTGCTCCTGGTAAACCAACATCTGCTTTCAGTAGCACTTTATGATTTCTTGGCTCTGCATGTCTTGCTAAAGTAAAGTGTATGTCAGATTTAATCAGAATTTCAAGTTATCCTGGAAGTGATGATAGCTGAATGTGTTTCATTCTCACTGGTTTGAATCAGTCTGCTGGGTGAGGAGTTAGCAGGGTCTCACTGATGCTCGTGGCAGCTTTTCCCTGCATGCCCTGTCTGAGTGTGGGATGGGAGAGGGAAATAGTGCAATTCCAGCAACTTACAAAATTAAATAGCACTAAACACTGTCTCCAGGAAGGTGTCTCTGGCTCCTGTCCTGACCCATGAGTTAATCACTCAGCTGCAACAGGTGAGCAGCACTTCCTTGTCTCTGCTGGCAGAGTTGCAGGCTGGTGGTGCTCATCCAGATCCCTCTGCTCCAAACCCACTGACACAGCAGCTCCTGACGTGTCTCTGAAATGGCATCACAGGAGAGGTACATTTCCTAACTCACTGGTTTATGGGCCCCATCACTCTGTCAGTGGTGAGGTGAAACAGAAGCCTCTGCTGTGTGCCTGTTGTTTAAAAGAAGAGGTGACTGCTCTTTCCAGGAGCCAGAACTTGTTTGACTTGGGGTATCTCACCTCTCTCTTCAGCTGCTGTAGATAAAACTCTGCAAGAGTTATCAGATCACAGTGCTGCTTTCTGATGAGGCTCTGGAACCAAAACCTGCTGAATTAAATCATGTGTGAGCTGCCAAAGTTTTCATAGCACATTATTATTATGTGATTTCTTTTCCTTCTCTGGATCCTGCCCTTGAAGGCATTAGCTGCACATCTACCACACGCAGCAAATCTCCAACCTGTGGGAAGCAGTTGCTCCCTGTGGACCAGTGGGTGGTTATGGGGACTTGAGGTGGCTGTGTTTCTCTGTGTCTGCTGCACACAAAATCAGGACTTCTGGTCTGTGGTATCTGAGGCCTGAATCCCTCCTGACAGCAGGTTCTCGGAGGGAGAGGAGAAACTGCTCACTGTGTCTGCTGATGGTGCTGGGAGGGCGATGTAGGAGCTGAGAGGCAGAAAGATTAAGTGTATTAGCAGAGAGGCATGGTGGCAGAGCTAATGAGTTGGAGTCAGGTGCTTTAAACAGATGCTTCCCTGGGCTCTGTGTAAAATAAAACTTGTGCAGGCACCATGGTGCTAGGCAGGGTGTGACATGATGACCGTATAACCACTTCGCTGAAGGATGTGATTAATGACCTGTGCTTTGTCATGGTATAACTTGATATCCCATATTGAGGTGGCAGACATCTGCTCTCTGCCAGAGGGTAAATATTCACAGGACAGCATCCTACAGACCTTGTTCACAGCCTGCTGAGGTCACTGCAACCAGTTCCATGAAGTTCTGTGGGGTCCGGATAAGCCTCAGAAGGATCTGAATAGCCTGGTTCTTTATGTACCCTGCAGTTGAGGAGATAAGATACTCACTGAAAAGCTTTTCAGACCTTCACATAAGACCTTCTAATTCTGATCTTTAATTTTCACTTAATGCTTGCCTATATTGCTGTGCTGAAGGGTTAAGGACTCACCTTGAGAAGTGTTCTACTGTTACACTGAAGATCAAGCCATGGGGGGCCCAAGAGCTTTTGCAAGCCACAAAAACTTATCAGAGATCACCTGCGTCCAAGCTGTTAGATATTTTGAAGGGACACAGACTCTATCACCGTGACATTTCTTTTCTGCCTGTGTTTCCAGGTCCTAATCATCCTTGTAGACTGTGGGCTGCTTCAGCCCTTGGGTGAAGACTGTTGGATGAGGAACAAAAATGCCAGTGCCCTAAGCAGTAACAGACTGATCACGGACATGTCTCCTCTTCAGACAGAAGCACCATCTGTTCACGATGTTGAGTCTGACATCCCTCAAAGCAAGATTTTCCAGGAATCCAAACTGGCGAGAGTAATGTGATTTGTGCTGCTGGTAATTAGTATCTCTTGTGGTCTGGCATGCTGCAAGTTGACCATCAGGTGGATATAACAGGCACCAATTCAGCTTCTTTTTGTTGGCTCACAAAGCAGCAGCAGATCTGTTCCAAAGGGGGTTTGGTCTCCACGTCCAGGGACAGGTTGGATGTGGAACGCAATAATCCCTCATTTTACTCATAGTATCTTAGCCTACTTCCACTGGGAAATCCATTCTGTTGGTCTAAATCACCATGTGGCTGCTTTTCCCCACAGGGATGAGAGAAATGAATGTATCTGCATTTGAGGCACTTGAGAGCACGTTTGCAGTCAGGCTCTGCTGTTGTCCATGGCTCAGCTGGGCAGAGGTGCCTTGCTCAAAGGGGTACTGGAGTGCTTGGATGGACAGGAAAACTCTCTGGGCAGGATAGTGGGTGGATTTGGTTCCCAAGTGGATGATGGACTCGTGGTTCATCATCCACAGTCAGAAAGTGGCACAGCTGGCTGGCCTTTCCCTGTGTGCAGGGCTCAGCCCCAGGAATTGCTTTCTCTCAGATTACATGATCTTTGTTTTTCTTCATCATCAAAATTCCAGAGCTGGTTTGTGATGCCACCTGAATCCCATCCTCAGGAATGTCTTCAAATTCCCCTAAGGCCTACTCCCAATAGCACAGCATAAATCCTCTTGGAAGGACAGTTCCTTGCTCGCATGATGCCTCCTGTTTGGGGCCTGCCTCTGTTCCCATGTACATCAATGGTTCTTGTGGTGATACCCAAATGCAGATCAGATGTATTGCTGTATTCTTTCTGGAGAAGCAAGGGAAAATAAGGAAAACTATTATAATGTATAATATGTAAATCCAATGTATAATCTCTAAGATGTGAAGCCCACTCTGATTGCAGTTCATGAGGAGCAAACAGTCCTTCAACTAAAATCTCTACCAGCCATTCTTTTAAAGAAGAAGATGTAATACAGAAGTGTCTGATGAACAGCATTTGAAATGAAGTAGAGCTACTGATGGGCACAGTGTGGGGGGTTGTCTCTTCCAGACCAACTGCACTTTGGTGTAATCTGGCTGGCAGAGAGAACCATGATGTGACAGAGGAGGATGAACAGGGTGTTTGCCTCCTGGGTGAATAAAACCACATAACTTCAGGCTTTCTCTTCCACTGATGCTGCTTGCTAATTAGACTGTCAGTGGCAACCTTTGGGAGCTAAACAGAGTAGACCAAATCGTCCCTGCAAGGTAATTAAAAATATTTGCCCCTGGCTGATAACTGACCTACTGATTTCCTCCGGTTTGATAAAGCTTTATAAAAAATTACTGAGCTGTTTGTGTAACAGGACAGCCACTTGCACAGATGTTTCCTGTCCACTAACCTTTCAGTGTTGTGAGAAGATGTCATGGGAAAGAGAAACTTGTTTGAAATTCTGGAAGCCTGTTTAGTTCATTTGTTTTTTGGTGTGATGGGGACAAAACTATCTCCAGATTATTTAAAAGCCCGTAACAAGCCACAGAAGTGTTCTGGTAGACCAGCAGATCAGAGGGCAGAAGCAAAGCTTTAGTGATGCTGAATGTCAGGCTGGTGGTACCTATTATTCTGCCTCAACAGCTGTCAGTATCACAGATTAGGACAGTGGCAAACTTAGAGCAAGCTCTCCTCCCCAGGTCATTCCCAGTGATAACGTCGTGTGCCTGGAGCTGCAGCTGGTCTGTTGTGTTTGACAGGTCCAGCTGTGTCTGTGTTTTGGGTCTGAGCACATTAATACTGGTGTTGTCCACAGTAGAGTGCTGTGATTTTAATTACACCATGTACAAGGAGGTATGTCCTTCATAGGTTTAAATCTTCTGCATAGTAATTTCACAGCTGCCTCTAGGAATGACAAATACTGCATTTTTTGCCTCCTTTTTGATGCTATAGACACATAAACATTGCAGAAATTGGCCTTTGCCTCTTCTGAATTTCCAGAGGCAGCACAGAGCACAGAACCATGAGCCAGTGAGGATCCTGGTGTAGTGCAAACTTTCACACAGACATGATGGCATTTGGAGTTGGTGTGGAGCAACAGCAGGTTCAGCCTGCCATTTCCTTCCAGAGGCAATTAAAGTGTAAACTCACAGAGAGGTGCCAGATCTGGAGACCTCAGGGAAATCTGCAGGGGGAGGTTTCTGCAGTGACCTTTGTCTAATGATCTTGTTAAGGGACATCAACTCCCCGACACTGAGTCTGTGATGGGCATGGCTCAGCAGTCAGCAGCATGGGCTGTGCAGTTTGCTCCTGTTGTGCTGAGGGATGGGGATGCTGGCCTGCTGCTGTTCTCGTGAATGCTGCTTGTGTGCTTTCCCTCAAGTATCATCCCAACCAAATCCTTTGGAACCTCTCTGGAACATTCTCACCCTTCCCACCTTTTTTCAGTCATTCTCACATGGAGAAAACCCCCTCAGAAGTAGTGTGATGTCTAAAGGCTTCCTATTGTGGCACTCACCATGCTGACCTGCTTCAGGGCAGGACATGGTGGCACTAAAGCCCAGCCTTGATGGGTGCAAGAGTGCCTGAGACAGATTTTCTAGGGCTGAAACCAGAGTCAGGAACTGACAGTGGAAAAAGACAAGCCGGCAATGTTTCCTCACATTGAGAAATTTCTGACTTCAGCTAATTTCTGAATTCAGCAGAAGCTGGGAACAAACAGTTTCTCCCAGAGGAATATTATTTCTAGTCAGCACAGGGTTGGGATCTTTCCTCTAAAGAAGGCAGGGCTTCCCAGTTCCTGGCGAGTTTGAAGCTAGAAACCATCAGTCTGGCAGAAACCCCTTGGCAAATCATGAATGCTCATGAGCTATCAAAGCTCTGCAAGGAAATGAATCTGCTCTGATTTATACCGGTGGGAAATCTAGCCTTTAATTTTAGTTCTTGAATTAGCAGTTGTTTTAATCACACGAATGCAGTCTGCCAGTTGTCAGGGCCACATATGCGAAACACAAAATTGCTGCTTCAGTGGAGCCCAAAATATGTAGCATTTCAGTAAAGCCTTTTTTGGGGGTTTATGGACCATTAAGAAGAAAGTGTGATGGAGAGTCATGCAACAGCCAACGGGAAGCAAGGAGCAGCCGTCTCCATCACTGCTTTGTGCAATTAGGGAACAACTGACAGGTCATTCAGTATTAATTGGCCTCCTTGGAGCCTGAGCTTTATGGATGCTATTACACAATGTGAGAGCAGTGGGCTCGAATCAATGACCCTGTTGGTCTCTTTCCCTCTGACAGACACTGTTCCTACAGAAACATGGCTTATTGGACTCTTCCTGCTGGACTCTGGGGTGTTACACCAGGAATGAGTTCAGCCGCTCCGATTTTCTACCCAGCAACAGTCAGCAAACACAACACCAGTTCTGCCACATGTGGAACTGACTCTCTCAGAGGGGAGATTTTCTCCACAAAATCTTTAATTGTACATTCTCTCATCACTTTTCTGGTAGGGTTGAGCACACTGAACCATTTTTAACTTCATGTTACAGGTCCAGGGAATCCCTAGAGGAGAAACTGCATCTCTGGAAAGGTCTGAAATGAGATTTCCCAGTTATTTCTTTCTATAAACCCGGGCAGTCAACACTGCATCTGATCAGTGCTGCATTTCTGATACCCTCCCGCCCTCTTGATCAGGCCATGAAGTGTGCTGTTGGCATTACTCAAGCTAAGGAGAAAACACAGTTGTCTTCCTCAGCAGAGACTGAACTCCTTCCTGCGCAGTTTGTTTTTGACTGAATTTCTAGGATGACCTGTAAAGTGAAATGCAATATGGTGCAGTCGAGGATGCTGCTGTATTAAGAATCCTCAGGCTGAAGTGGTGCCTGAAGAATGAAGAGAAGTGTTTGTTCCTCCTCAGTGATTTCTCTTTTTGACCTTTGTATCTTGCTGCCTCTGTTACCTTTCTCCTCTCTCTCTCCCTCATGGAAGCAACAATCTGAAAGAGAGGGGAGCATGATTGATGTTCAGTGAGCTCCAGCCTGGTTCATAGATGATTCTTCACCAATAAATTGGAGAAGAGCCTGTGCTCAGCTGTCACTGGCAGCAGCCAGGCTGGTTACTCCAGTGTGGGCATGGAGAGCAGACGAGGACAGCTGAGTGTCAGCACGTCTTAAGTTCTGGAAGGATTACCTATACTCCATCCAGTGCACGGCCTGCAGTTTGCCATGTTTCTTGTGCTCACCAGCCCTGCTAACAGACAGAGGTTGGCCTCTTAATATGAGAGCTAAGATTTAGCTGTGCTTGCAACAGGGTCCAGCATGAGGTGTGGTTTTTGACCAACTACCTCTAAGTGTACCACAGATCTGATTGCTCATTTCAAACATTAGTTTTGCATCTGGGGACGGTTTTTGTGGGGTGTTTTGTTGTTGTTTTTATTTTTAAGCACCTGCCCACACTTTAGCACCTCTGGAGGTCCTGTCTCAGAACCTCTCACTGCCGGTCGCCCAGCTAAGACACCCCGCACTCCCCCCTCCGGCATCCCCCCACCATCCAAAGGCACGGCACACCGGTTGTATTTTTTTATTGTTATTATTGTCATTCGTTACGTGCTTTTCAAACCTTGGAGAGATCCGTGCCTCGCTGCAGCATCGGCGAGCCTATTCCCGGGCATTGGCGGCGTCTCCCTCTCCCCCGCGGCCGCCGGAGAGCGGCTGGGGCTGGCCCCCGGCGGAGAGGCGCTCCCGGGTTTTTTCCTCTCCCGGGGGGGAGAAGGGGCTGCTCTGCTCCGGGCACCTCTGTCAGCTGAAGGGGGCGGGAGCTGCAGCCTTGAAGTAGAAAAGGAAGAAGGAGAAGCAGCGGGGAGAGAGTGAGCGGTGCCGGACAGCGGTGGGCGGTGGGCTGAGCCTGCTGGGCACCGCGGGCTCGGGGAGGAGGAGGAGGCATGAGAGGATGCGGCGGGGCAGGGATGCTGCGGCTGAACACCCATCTGCCTAAGGAGAGCAACGTCGTCCTCCGAGGGGAAGGAGGAAAGTGGGGGGAAAGCGGCGGAGCTCGCACAGAGCCCGCGGAGCTCTGCCAGGGACTGCCCGCCTGACACCCCGGCAAAGTTTCCTGAGCTCGGTGACAAGAGGGGAGGAGGGATGTGAGATCCTTCTACCCGCAGCGCACAGCTGGGCTTCCAGCCCCTGTTCTGGGACTAGCAGCGGCTTTGTCATCCCCGACTGGAGGGTGAAGGCGAGATCCGAGGCAGCCGCTCTCTCCATCGCTTTCCCTGGCTCCCCGCTCCAGCCCAGGTAAGCGTCCTCCCCTTCCAGACCCCTGGGCTCCCTTTGGCCCTGCCAGAGAGTTTCCCAGCAGTTTGCCCAGGAAAAAAAGTCTTGTGCTTCTCCTGGTAGCTAATGTTGCGTTCCTGTCTGTTTGTCAGCCTGCCTGTGTGTGGGGTGGTTGTAGCTGTCTGACTGCAATTTCAGTTTACTGATCACTGTCATTATTTTTCTGTGCCATCACACCTCTGGAAAGGAGACTCATCTGTGGTCTGTCAAGTATTTTTGTTGTGCTGCTGTGCTGAGACGGTGTGGAAGGATGACAGCTCAATTTCTCTCCACTACAACTAAGAGGGAAGTGTGCTTAGCTGTACATGCTGCTGGTGCTGCTGCTATGGCTTTAAACGATGCTCCTAAAATGCTGGCTGAATATGTCAGTATGTCCTTTGAGCTCTAGGAACTCTCAGAGATATGGACGAAAATCTGTCTTTGTTCCCCTGAGAGTATAGGGAGGGGTGGCTATTCCCCTGGAAGGAGTCATTATAGCCTCTGGATTGCCATCATGCCAGCTTGAGCGTGCAGCTTTTATTTTTGCATAGCAGTGCTTGCAGTAGTGCATTTCAAGCTGAAATATTGTTTGGAGAAGAAGCCTACACTCTAACTGATAAGAAAATAACCTGTTCCAAACAAAGAGCCCAAAGAGAACTTTTTCCACTCCTGATGGAACAGAAGTTAGTCATTTTGAACTGAATAATCTGGTTGAAAAGTTGGTAATTTTTTAAGCCATTGATGTCACTGTAGTGAAAGGTAAAAGCTGCCAGATATCCTCAGGCAGGTCAGCAGTGGGAGCTGACCCACATCAGGCCATCCTCGTGGCTAAGAAGGGGATGGAGAACCATCAGCCAGTACTTTAGGAGATGACAGAAGAGCAAAGATGCTTCTGTTGTACACGACAATAAGAATAAACATGGGCTTTATGTTGTCATGGGGCCTTGTTAGGTAGAGGATAGCGTAAGGCATTCTGTCGCTTTGGTTTATTTTTTGCTTTATCCTCCACTCTCTGTTGGCTTTCTCATCCCCATGTCATCTGATTGTCCAACAGGAATCCCTTGTGTATAATCCCTGATGTTTCATACAGAGATCAAGACAAAAGCAACCACTGATCTACTTTATAAGTGTTCCCAGTCCAAACATTTCCATGCGCTGCTAGCTGTCCTGTGGTGTGTGTGCAGATCACGTTCTAGCCCTGCAATCGTGCTTGACTTCCAAAATCTTCTGCCCCAAGCTGATGGGAGAGGTTCCAGGCAGGAATCTCCAGTGAGTCCATTGCTTTCTGCTGGGAAAGGGTCATTACCCCATGTAGGTGCTGTGGGCAAAGATAAGGGGAAAGAAGTTTTGCCTTGGACATAGCGTGAACAGAACACTTCTGGTGCAGCTGTAGAGAGTGTGACAAGCTTAAACCCCTGTGCTCAGGGATGCATAATGATGAACAAAAATTGCCAGACAGAGAAAATGAGGGACCATGCTGGGCGATATCACTGCAGCCTTGAAAGCAGCCAGAAACCAGCAGGGTCTCTTTGGAGTGGCTACAGGTGCCCACTGACAAATGGGATGGGCAACAGGTTGCAGTTCCTCTTGAAAAATCTCAGTGGCAGCCAGACCTCTTGTGATGCCTTGCCTAAGAGCAGAAGCAGCTGGAATGTTTAGTGTCCTGCGGGAGCCCAGCTGCCTGGCTCTTCCAGGAGGGAAAATTCCTTCAGACTGGAAGCAGGCTAATGCTGAGAGGCCAGGAGGAAGAAAGCTGATGGAGTGAATCTGTGATGATTTTTAACCACGAGAAACCACATGGTTCCTTGGTGGGCACTTTGCAGTAGGAGAATGTGGGACAAACCAAGGGGAAGAGCCACACTGGGGTGCCTGCAGCCTCTGTGCGCTAAAGGTTTGGACTGGCATCTGCAGCAGCTGGTCTGCAAACCGTGGTACCTGTGTGTCTTTAAGCAGCAGCTATCTTGCTGCTGGTCCAGGGCTGGTGAAGGAGGCAGAGTCAGGGCTCCAGCTCCCATCAACATGCCAGGGTTCCCAGGCAGAACAAAAGGACACTGCTAGGGAAACATGCATATGTGTTAGCCTGGCTAATGGAGAAAATGCCCTTTCTCTCTCACATGCTCTCAGTATCCTGAAAAATCTTTGCCTGCTGAGAGACCCCTCCCCAGTCAGGCATCCCCAGATGAGGAAGGATTTAGTCCTTTGATGCACCTGTCCCTGTCAGCTCCAGCTGAGGTCTCACTGAATAGGAACTCTGCTGCAAGTTGACTGCTGCACACATTCAGGTCTAAACAAAAGCCCAAGCCAAGGAAATGAGATATGACACCCGATAGAGCAGCAGAGAGCTTTGCCTCAGCTGGAAGTGCCAGAAAATTTTATAACCTGGGAAACATGTTGAAAATGCCTGGCTGATCCCACTGGCGTGTTTCAGTGTGGTGGGTGAGGGCTTATTATTTGTTGGGGGTTTTTTTTGGTTTTTTTTTTTAATTTAGTGGCTACAGACTGTTGATAGCACAACAGAGATTCTTGGCTCTTGCCATAGAAACTGAGTGGTATCAGTTTTTGCTGACAACACTTTTGAAAGGGATTTGACAGGAGAGGAGGGAAAAAGCTAGGGAGCTAGGCAAGGGAGAAAGGAAGAGCAGACTGCTATTGTTTGCAATCAGGCTGGGAAGAGAAATGCTCTCCTGCCTGTAAAATCAAAGACATCACCAGCAAACTGCTGACAAATTGGCTTCTGGCAATTTGACTTCCCAGCAAGTATGGCAAACACAAAGCCAGCTCTCATCACATCCAATAATCTCCTCCATGGGAAAGCTGCCACTGTCAGTCAGGACTAAGCGTTACTGCTTTGGGTCCTAGACAGATCCCCACACAGGCTCTTTTTCAACCTAAGGATCTCAGTTTCCATGTGCCTCCATCCTGGAGCTGATACTGCTCATGCTCAAACCTTATAGAAGTCTGGGTTTATGGTTGCTGAAGCAAACCAGATTCCCAGTCCCCTTCTGTGGGGTCTTCTGTGATCACACCACAGATGGTGAGATGGATGGTGGAAAGCATGGTCTAGCTGACAAAATACCCACATTTGCTCCATTTTATTATAGACTTGTGTGACTGACAGGATGTCATTCAGTGTCTCTGGATGGCGTTGGTATCACTGAGCATCCAAGTGTAGCCTGCCCCAGTGATCTCCAGGGTTGCCTCTGTAGTCAGCTCACAGTATAGACATCTTCTGGGGATGTTCTGGGTCATCTCTTGGGACCTTTTATTCTCCACTGGCTGGAAAGGCAACCTGGATGACTCATTTCAGTTATGGGAAAATTGAGACATGGAGCAAAGGGTCCCCCTTTCTGTCTCAATTGTGGACCATCACTCATTCAAGCATTTATCGCCCTCATATTGCAGCAATGGGTGCCCAGGGCAGCACTGGCTTCTGTTATTTTGGGCAGGTGTTGTGTGGGTCGTGACAAATACTGAGACCAGCTATGGCTGTTGGGCGCTGGGATTCACTTGGGCATCATCCACATGGATAGCAAAGGACATGGAGCACACTGGGCTCAGTGCTCCAGCCTGAGGGCGACCACATGTGACCACCACAATCAGGGAGAGTTCAGCCTTGAAAGCGGGCTTCAATTTGTGCTTAGTTGCTGGCACCAGCAAACTCAGAGAAGGTGCTGGTCACCAGGAATGTTGGGGGAAAGGTGCTTTGGTTCACTGTTCTAACAGCTGCTTCTTCATTCCTCTCCAGGATTTCAAGGCAGCAGGAGACTGGAAACAGCCTGCTCAACACAGCATTCGCCCTGTGAGGACTGAGGTGACCTCCAAGACTCTTCCCAGCATGTTCAGTGAAAAGAGCAGTGCCTCTTTGTCCCAAAAACCCGCCCAGAAAAAGACCCGGCCCCAGGGCCTCCCTTCCCCTGCACTCTGCTGTGCCTGTGGACTCTGCATCATGCTGGCAGGGATCAACATCACCTTAGTGGGAGCATTTGCCTTTGGGACCTTCCTCCCTGTGAACAACCCCCCCATCATCATCGGACCCATTTTGCTGGTGGTGGCCTTCACGTTCTTCGGTGCCTGCTGCATCTGCAGCCGGAGGCCCCCGGCCCACGGGGCCCGCAAATCCAAACCAGGTTCCAACATTGGGCTCATCAAACCTGGCAACACAGCCTTTGAAATTGAAACCAGCGAGCACACGGTGCAGGACACCACCGCTGTCCAGCTGAGCCCCACAAATTCCCCCATCTCCTCCAAGAAGTCCACACCGGTTCACGAGAACGCCAAGGCTTGCAAACTCTTCACCATGGAAGGCAATGGGCCAGTGGCCAAATACACCCCAGGAGGAGAGGCCATACAGCTCAACCTGCCCAGAGACCTGGCCACTTCCTAAACCCGGGCAAAGCTTTTGTCAGCAGCCAGCCAAACGCTGCAATGGGCGGGCTGGAAATGTGCCATCAGTCAGAGGTGTGGGGAAGGTGCTTGTGAGAAGCCAGCAGACAGTCAGGTCTCTCTGAACCACTTTAAGGGAGATGGATGCAACAGCAGAAAAAAAAAAATCCAGATTTTTGCTGAAACATGCCCATTATACAGTTTTAAAAAGAAAACTGATAATGATGCTGCTGTGAAAAGATGATCTCAGTTCCTGGAAATATGCTGCAATTTTTGGGGAGCAGATAGGAAGAGGGGGATGAATTAATTTGTCTGATATAATGTGGAAATGTGGCAGTTGGAAGGAGAGTCTACATAGGACTGACAAATGACAGCTCTTTCTTCTCAGAAGTGAAGCAATTCTTGGACATAAAAGAATCACAAATGCAGTAAATTACAGCTTGCTGCCACTCAGTCACAAGAAGATTTCAGCATTTTTAGTGCCAGACTTTTTGGCAGTAGGGACAAAACTATGTCTTTGCTACTGAAAAAACAGTGTGAAACCTTCTCCCCTCTGTTGAAAATTCTTGCCTCATCTTGCCCTCATTTGGGTGATTTTACTGCCCATTCTAAGAGAAAGAACCACAAGGATCACAATTAGTACTGGTATTTTCCTCTCATGTTAATGAGTTTGAGCTGCAGCTGTGCTACTCCTCACAGAATTTCTTGGAAGATCAGTCAGGCTTAATCCTTGAGGATAAGCTCCTGGAGTAACCAGAGACTAACAGGAGCCTGCAAATTAAATCGTTAGGCCATGATTATGTGTGCTAGGCAACATTCTTCCCATACTTTTGTGGAAGGCTGGCCTGGGACACACCCCAGGGCAGGGGGGAAGTAACTGTACGGGCTTCATAATATCTGTGCTGGAAGATGGTGACTGTATCACTGATCTCACCTGTATCACCTGTGAGATCCATTGCCCCGGAGTGGGTCCTAGCTGCAGGAAATGGGCTGCTCTTCGTGCTCATGGGCTTGCACAGCAGTGGGATGAGTTTGCAGAAGAGAACTTATCAAGAGCTGTTCCGAGCAAAGACGCCCCCTCTGCCTCAGAAAGATCCTAATGTGATGGAATAACGCTGCAAAGGATCTGTGTTCTTCTCTGGGTGACTCTGGCTGGGAACATGGTGCTGTGCTGATGGCTTTGCTCTGACTCCTGTTCACATGTGGGATCTGGGACCAGTGTGGGGAAGGACAGCACTGCTAGGCAGGACTTGTGTGTGAGGAGACAGCAACAAGGGAGTAGATTTTGAGTAGGAATGGCTGCACAGGTCCTCTGTGGTAACTCTATATTTGAAATGAGGTTTTGGGGACTTTGAATGACAAGGAAACCATCTGGACCATACCACATTCACTACAATGGCCCAGCTAGCCCAGAATCCAATTTCTGACAAGGCTGAGAGCAAGGTCTAGAGAGGAACATAAAGACAGGGAAAACCAGGATGCTGCTTGCCCAAAGTGCTTTCCCAGCTTCCTATGTGCTATTGCTTAGGAGCTTCCTGAGCTGGAAGTTGTGCCTGTATGTAGTAGCCCTGAATGGATTTCTCCTTCATGAAACAATCCATTTTCACCTTGGCTGTCTGTCAGTTCTCATAATTTGTGATCCTGCAGCAGGGAGTTGGACTCTGGCTTATTTTCATCCTGCATCCTACTACCTCCCTTTCATGGCCCGTATTTCCCAGGTTAGGAGTGTCAGCAAAGAGTCCTTGCCCTCGTCACCACTCTGGTATTCTGAGATGTGTTTTCTGTGTTGTGTTCCCTCCAGTCATCTATTTTTTACAGTAGTTTACATTTCTAGTAGCCAGAGGGAGGTAACACTTCCCATTTAGCCCAGCATCAGCTGCTTGCTTGGCTGAGGACTACACAGCCTTGAGGCTTTAGCCATCAGAAATCCATGTAGAGAGAGGTGGGAGGGCTGAAGGGGAAGTGCTGGAGGAGAGAGAGGGGTTGTGGCATGGCCAAGGCTCCCCCGGGCCACCAGGTACCTCTGTGTGGCCAGGCTGTGAGAGCCATATGATGCTGTGCCATGGACCACGTGTGGCCATGTGGGAGCTGGAGAAAAAAGCCGTGGTGCTGCACAGGCCATGCAGGAGGTGTCCTGGTTGCTCTGGGGAGCCACTGGGCAGCTGATGGTCACTGCATGAGCCCAGGTAGGATGAGGTTGAATTGAAATAACTCCTAGACAAAAGGTTAACCAAAGAGTCACAAAGTGAGTCCTTACATCCTCCAGCAGTTTGCTGTCTTCCACAGCTCCTTCTCCACCAGGAGATTACATCTTGATTTTAGCAGGGCTGGTCTATACTGGTTAGGAGGAGAAGAGGCAGGTTTGGGAGAAGGATGTTTGTGCAGGGCTGGATAGATGTGGGTTCAAGTCTTTGGTACAGCCTCCAGGTCCTGGGCAAGCCACTGACTTGTGCTGTGAGAGGGCAAACACCTGCTCCCAGCTCCACAGAAAACTGCTTTAAGGATGAGCATTGCCAAGGAGCAGGGTTGGTATTGACACAGCATAGAGATTGCTCCAAGGTGGATGGGTCAGTACAGCCTGACCACTGTGTGACTTCCCTTAGAGCTCATTTTCTTGGGGAGCTCTGCCCCCAGCACTGCCTGCCCTTAGGAATGCAGAAACTGCTCTGCTGAGAAAAAGGCTCCCACGATTTTTGCCTACCCATGAGTGCTGTAGCAATTAAGCAGAACAGCTTGCTGATGTAGGTTTGATTCCCAGCTTGCTGGCTTCACTAGCATACAACAGCTTGGAAGTCGTTTAGAGGCATTTCCCATGTGAATATGGTTACTGCAAGACTTTTCTTTGAGCACTTGGAGCAAAAAAAATTAGTAAAATCAAGTGATAACAATACAATTCCTTTCTTTATTCACTGAAGTCTTGAAAGCCAAGTCTAGAGACCATCCTGGAATCACTCCTTATCACAGCTGCCCTGTGAAATGCTACCAGAGATGGATAATACAATGCCTGACCGAGAGAGATGACAACCAGCAGAGATGGTATCTGGGCAGGCAGAGGTGTAGGACCAGAGAGATGCTCGTCCCCTGGTGTGTGTGTGCCCACCAAGTTGTGACCCCAGCTGCCTGCCCAGCAAGGTGGCCATGAGAACATCTGCTGCCTTTCTGCTCTTGCCTTTTTCTGTCTTTTGTAATGTCCATGTCTATCTGTCTGTTCACCCCCACGATCAGCTGTGCCTGATGTTGTTGTGAATCTCGTGCCTCTTTGTGTAGTGGGAGATTAGGAGTCCCTAGTTCTCCAAGTTGGCATTTCTGGTGTGAGTCTTTTTTAAAAAACTGCTATTTCCGTGTGTGCAATGTGGAATTTTGAAAAGACAGACACATTAAAATAATTGCACTCAGAAAGCATTTGGCCTGCCTGCTTTTTCCTTCTAACAACCACCTTCTCCTTTATCCCCAGACTGTGTGTGCCCCAGTCCCCATTCTGCCTTGTGCTCCTCACTCTCCTGTTAGTTTTCCCAGACAGTGCAAGCAGCTGTAAGGAAAAAGTGTCCCTAAGAATTCATGTTGCCTCTCGAAGGCCACTTTTCCTTGAAGTCCTGGTTGCCTAAACACTAACACTGCAGACTCCCACTATCATTACTTTGACTAACACAGGAATAACAAAATTCAGCCTTTTTTGTCTGTGTGTGTGTGTTTAACCTCCAGCTGGGTACCTGAACAGGTCAGATGTGAATTGTGGGCCTCTGGGCTCTCAGGGACACAGGAGGAGCAGGGCTGTGGTGGGGTGGGTGAGGACTGTGGGCTGTTCTGGTTCAGTGTCTCTGGTGATGGAGGACCGGACTGGATTATTTCAGCTGATCCTCCCCCGTCCTGGGTGGAAATGATATTTAATTTATGGTGCAGGGGAGGGCTGGGAGCTGTTTCTCTGTGTGCCTGTGTGTGTCTAGGATTGGTGCTGTCACCTTTCCTTGCTCGTTCTGGGCTTAGCCCAACACGATCTCTTGGAGATGAGTCAAGGAGGGATAGCACAGTGAGAATAAAGAGGATTTGAGAGCCTTGCAAATTCACCTCGTCAAAGGGCTTCTCTCCCATGTGCAGCCAAGTGATTTGAGATGAGAGGAAATCTCTCCATTCCAGGCAGCCTGGCTGGTTACAGACCTGAGAAATGAGCTGGCTAAGAAGGCTCCACTGACAATGGGTGTAAAATGAAAACCTTTTCCCTTCAGAAAGGATTTTTTTGGCCATGGGGAAAAACTCCCTGGAAAGGTTTTTCTTTTTTTAAAGTGGGACCACAGAGAAAAGCACGGAGGAGGGTTTGCTGAGCATCCATTGCCACCCTCCTGGACTTGCAGCCTGTAGCATTCCTGCCACAGCAGCCGCTCTGCACTAACTTGAGCTTCTCTTTCCATCTGGAAGAATAAACCAGAAACATTATATGAAATGTAATTAGCTTTTTCTAATTTCCAGCCCAAATTTATCCATGGCTGGTTTATTTCCTTTTATCCTTGTACCAACAATGGCTTTTAACCAGGATACCTTTTAACCTCCTGGAATTTTTTATCCCTGAAACGTTTTAGGTTTGCTGCAAATCTCCTAGAGCTTTTCTTTCATTAGGCTGAGCTGGCTGACTCCTTCCGTCCTTCCCTCCTGTGAAATGCTCACCTTTGCCTAGGAGCCCTTACTTCTCTCTGCCTTACTCCTCTGATTTTGGCCCGGGAGCTGCATGAATGCTCCTGAACAGCCATTCTTTTGCAGGACTCCCAAGTCCACAGCAAAGTACAAACCTTCCAGGTCTGTCTTGCGCAAGAAATTGGGCATTTTCCTTGGATAAGGAAAGGAAGAGGAAAGAAAATCCCTGAAAGAGCAAAAATATCCATGACAATGTGGCATTTCCATTTGCAGAGTCCCTCTGTTAAAAAAAAAAAAAAGGAGCTTTTATGTCATTAGTCTCCATTGAGTCCATGGCAAATGTGCTCAATTTAAAGGTTGAAAAGCTGTTTTTCTCCAACTGTCAGATGCTGTCAGATCAGCTGAGCTTTCAGCAGCTGTGGGAGAGACCCTCAGACACCACCAGCAGCCCCACTACAACATGTTCTGGGAGAGGTTTGAATATTTGTTTAAAACTCGTGGATTTCAGACTGATGACCCCAAGGAGCTCTTCATTTGGGGTGGCCCTAGAGTGACACCCTGCCACATGTCCCCAGGGTGATGTGAAGACACAGCAGATGTCCATCCTCCCCAGCAGCACAGCCTTCTGAATGCATCAAGGATATGCAGCTTCTCCCTGCTGTTGTCTTACACAGTTTGCTCTCACTCACTTCCCAAGGAAGCCAGGAGCTTGACTCCTTTAATTTTAAAATGAATTTGAAGGTCTTGGAGATTGAGCCCATGCAGTGGTGGCCAGTCTGGAGGTTTCTGCTGTCCCAGCTGCCCCCAGTGCTGACCCAGAGAGCTCCAGCAAGGAGGTGACCACAGCTCACCCAGTGAGCCCTGCAGGCTGCAGAAGGCAGCTGGGCCATCAGGGCTGCTCAGCAAGGATTGCTCCACACAGGCTCCTTCCCACAGCTCTGTTCCATCTCATTTACAAAGCCTGGGCAGAGAAGATCTTGCTGTTTCCACCAGCAGATCTCCCGCTACTCATCATCACCCTCAGCCTGTCTCTGCAGGACCTGCACACACTGACATGGCTTTGAATTCTCCGAGCGCAGGCGGTGTCAGGCCGGGGAGGACAGATGATGTTTTTCAAGGCATCCATGCACACAGAGGCCCCAGGAGTTTTTCCAGGGAGCCCAAAGTCATCTGGAAATTATGATTTCTTGAAATTGGCCTGTCCTGAGAATACACTGGTTCTCATGATGCTTTTGCCAGGAAATAAACTTCCCAGGTTCCAGATGAAATTTCCAATCCAAACACTTGAGTGTTGGTCTATTACTCAATCCTCCAGGCACCCTTAAAAAAAGATCTTGCTGAACTCTGTCTCCACATAAGGATCAAACTTCTAAGGCAGCTTTGGGACTACAGCTCCTTATCAGACCCCCTGTTTTCAGTCAAATCCAAAAAGACAGATTTCTCTGCAACAGTTCTTTTAATGAGCCATGCCTCTAAAGATCTGTGTGCCCTCCTCAAAACGTCACAGTAGGTTCCTCCTGCAGAAATCTTCACGGGAGTTTCTCACATCCATCTGCTGTGACAGCAAATACAACTTCATACATAGCACTCTGGCCTGGTGCCAGATGGATATTTGATGAAGTTATAAAGTCAGACAGAAGAATTATTTATTTTCCTGGCACGTAGGCAGAAAAGATGCTTCTTTTGGAGACAAATCCCTCTCTGTTGTTACCTCGGCATGAGAAATCACTATGATCTATAGTTCATCTTTTTATCTCCAGCTGAGCCAGGCAAACATGATGCTGTCATTAGGAGCTGATCCTCCTTCTCCCATGGCAAGCAGCTGGTGCTTTATCCCATTTGCTCTCTCCAGGTCTCTGCACTCTCCATTTGGAGGCAGATTTTACACGTGGGAAGGATGTGCTGCTGGCAAGCACAGGGGGTCTGGTTTCTGCAGCTCACTTAGGGGTGGGCACATCACTGCAGCCTGCACCCCAAGGCTGCTTGTGCAAATCTGTAGCCAGATTTGTTTTCTGGGAGCATTTCACAGGGACATGGAGTTCATAGGAGAAAAAGAACCTTTATCTGGCAGCTGCACCTGGGAGTGGCAGAGCTGTTTGCTCCAGAGAGGTAAACCCAGGCAGCAGCGCACAGAAAGCTCCCTGAGGCTTTCTTTCCAGCTTCATCCCACGGGGTGGTCTACAAATGGCTTTTCTTTCTTATCCTTTGTCTGAAAACACCAATCTGCCCCAAAACTTTTGCTGCGTCCTTGCTGGATAAATGGATTTTCATGGCCATAAATCTCTGGAAATGTCTCTGAATGTGGTCTGACAGCATGCAGGTGACCAGCAGCCCCCTCCATGCCCCTGATGTTTTGCTGTGTGGGTGCAGGTAGGGCAGTCCCTGCTCTGGGTAAAGAGAAAGACAACAGGCAAGAAAGGAAATTGAGACACAGAGCTGTAAAGGGGAAGCTCAGCTTTTCCCAGAAAAAGAATAAATCCACAACTCTCAACATCTGTAACATCCCAGGGCAAAGACTCCCATACCTCAATCCTGTGTTGTGTGGAGATCCACCTGCTCGTGTGTGCTGGCTTCCTTTGAAGGAGTGGGAGGAAACACCATCTCTTTTCCTTATTAAACCTCAAAATACACCATTTGGGTGGGCCAGATTCAGACACTCAATAAATGCACGTAGATTCCCTTGTTCAGGAAAGCAATCTCTGAGAAACACAGAGATGGGTTTTCTCTGCAGGTATCTGAGAGATGAACTGACTGAATAATCCTGTTGGATGTTGTTTTCCTGACTTGCATTTCTTTGGCACAAGGCTGAATTTCCCAGCAGCTCTGGGCTACTTATGTTTTCATAGAGCCTCATTAAATACATAGCTTCAGTTTTGAAAATCACATTTGTTCTAAATAAGAGCTGTCTGCTGGGAGAATTAATTCCTCTGACTTAAGTCACCTCCCTGGAAGTGATGCTGTTGTCTTCAATTTCATGGCTCAGATGATTACACTTTTCCAACATGCAAAAATAACAAGATTAGGGAATTTGTGGCAATGAAGGCAAAGAGGAGGAAAAGAAAAAGGGAAGAAAAATTGAATTTTCCTGTTGAAAGAAAAGGAAATGCCTACTTCACATAAACAGTTTTGCTTTGGGGAATAACAGTGGGGGTAACTCCTTTTGAACCAAAGTCTCTTATTAAACCTATCAGGTTTGTTGCCACATTCAAAAAGCTTTGTGATAATGGCAATTACCACCTCCCCATCAGCAAGGCTGTGGGTAACCCTCTGTCCCTGTGAAACAGGAAGGAAAATCCAGGAGTGTGTTTTCCCTGAGGATTTAGCCAAGCTAACAGTAAGCCTGTGGGCTTCTGGCAGGGCATGGTTGGTGGAGGGACATTCCAGGATGTAGGGGCAGTGGGGAGCTGCCAAACCACCCTTAAACTGAACTTGTCAGAGTCTGCTGGTCAGAGCAACTTTTTACACAGGCAGATAGTGATAGAACAGGGTGGAAGTGGTTTTAAAAGTTATTTTAAAACTAAAAGAGAAGACATTTAGATACTAGAGGTAATTCCTTACTCAGAAGGTGATTAGGAACAGGAACAGGTTGCTCAGGGAAGCTGTGGATGCCCCATCCCTGGAAGTGCTCGAGGCCAGGTTGGATGGAACCTTGAGCAACCTGGTCAAGTGGGTGGCGTCCCTTCCCATGGCATCAGGGTTGGAACGGGATGATGTTTAATGTCCCTTCCAGCCCAACAGATTCTGTGATTCTGTTCTGAAATGGGGACGACCTCTGCCTGTGCACACATAGCACACGTGGGCACCCCACGCTCCTACTGCCAAAACTCAAAGGACCAAGCCGCTGACGTTCCTCTGTGATGCCAGGGATGGGAAGAAAACAACCCCCTGGGAGGGACAACTGCTAAAGGGAAAGGCTCTTCTTTGGTGACACTGGGAACACTTTAACACTCGCAAAATCATTAGGCTTAATGTTTCTGTTATTTTGCTGTCAATTCTCCTAATGGCGCTCCAGCAGCATGGAGTTGAGTGAGTCATAGGAGTAATTATTAACTAGGCTATGGCACTGAAAAGGCATTCAAAGTTCAATTCAGCACTGGCCCCAGTCGATGTGCAGGATGTACATTCATTAATGAGCAGGTGCTAAGTGCATTCGCTGAGGAGAGAAAAGGAGAGAACCCGTTCTATATGAAATATTTTGCCTCATTATTCCCCACAGGGAAAAAAAGTAGCGGCAGGTGGAGGGAGTAAATAGGAGTAAGGGCATACATCTTGATCCTCAGATTTTTAAGGGCATTTGAAGGACAGGCACTCTGGGTTTTATTACATCAGTGCTCAGACTGATGTAGGGACCCAGAGGTGTTGGGATCCGTAGGTGCAAAGAATGACAGGAAGCTGTTCCAATAAAACTTAGGAGTCTCAGTGGAAATAAACAGGCAAGAGGGACAGGTTGGAGGTAGGGAACTGGATGTACCAGGAGATGAAGTGACGTGACTAAGGTCACATAAGGATTTGGTGGCAGAGGAGAAAACACTGCTTAGAGTTAGTGCATCTTGTGACTCACCCAGCAGACTTCCACTTTTCCTAGATGTGCTTTCTGCTGCAGGCACTTGGCCACCCTTCCAGACAGACTTGTAGCTGGGGTAAGAAGTGCATCAATTCTCTCCCAATCATCTGTCCCTCCTCTCCCTAAGGCTCAGTACCTGCAGGAAAATGGCAGAGCAAAAATTCACATCAACAGTGCCACAGTCTAGCCTGGGAGGCTGGGTTTGTGTAAGACTTTTTTTATCCTGCTTTTTTTTCCAAGTTCTGGGGGAAAGGTTTTGTTTCAGTTTGGAGAGCAGGAGTGATAAAACACATTTCTAAAGGTAGGAGGATGATGTGTGCTGAGATAAGCAGCAGCCGCCTGGAACAGCAATTACAGACCCTGCAGATGTGTCACAGGTCTAGGTGGGGGTGGACCCAAGGCACTTGGTTTGCATTTCGTGAGCATGGATCTGTGTGAATAAAAGTGAGGAGTCACTCAGAGGAGGTGATGGGCTGTCTAAAGTGAGAACAGCAGTGATCTGTCTTCTTTCATGATGTGTGAAGCAGGGCGATTGTGATGGGAAGGAACTTACCTGTATCAAGCCACAAGCAGTTGCCTGGCGGACTGAGTCCACCCCCATGGCCACAGGGGTGAGGTGACCATGGGAGCAGAGCTGTGCCAGACAGCGCATGGCTGGGGCTGGCCAGCCTTCTCCAGAGCCTTGAGGATGCTGCACATCCTGCCACAGGGCTCTTGCACATCCCTTGGCACCCAGGGAGGACCTAAGAGCCTTCTTGCTCCTGGCAGCCCAGGACTGGTGTCTGTCTGCCCCTGCACTGCCGCAGTTCAGCCTGTGACTTTGCACTGGAGATGTCATCAACACAGGTGGGCTCATGGTGATTCCAGTTCCCATTTCACAAATTTCTGATGCTGTCATGGGGCACGGGAGCCTTGGAGGAAGGGGATTCACCAAAAGGATGGATTGAAGGGTTGAACTGGCTTTTTTGTTTTTCATATGAGTGAGCCACAAAAATACCTCAAGCTCATTTGACTCTCAGAGTTTCTTCATAATCCTCTAACCTTGCCTTCCCCTCTGTGCCCAATATCCCAGATCAACGATACTCTTGCAGAAAATATGTGTTGGAAACCAAGGACTCTCGCCAAATATGTAAGTCTCAGGGAGTCAACATGTGGTAATGAAACCTGCTTTGGTGATGAGTTCTAGACAAGCTCTGAGCAAGGTTTCACATTTCAGCCTCATGGGTTACTGGGTATGCTGTGATGACTCTGCTTCTAAATGCAAGCAAGCCTGTGTGGGATGCTCAGATTGTTTCCATTCAGACTGACACCTCCAGCCATCCCTAAAAACCGACTTCCACAGCAGCAAAAAGAGCTTTGTAGCCTTGGCTTTAATTAACTCCCTACAGCAAGAGACACTTTGGCTGTAACACACCAGTGGCTTTCAGATACGCCAGTTATCAGCTCCCTAAATGCAATCAGAGCCAGTTTGATCCAATTAGGCAGTAGCAGTACAGGATGGCACCATGCAGCCTGTGTGCAGCAGCACTCAGGACAAGGAAAGGCAATGCTGGAAGACTCCCCATCTAGAACGCAGTGTCATCGTCCTTCCATGTGATCCTGTCAATCCTTTCTGTGATTAAGGTGAAAGTCCTCAAAAAGCACTTTAGTGTCTGCAAAAGGCTGAGCCTGTAACTCTTTCATGTCACGTAGACAAGCCTGTTTGTCTCTTCCAACCTGCAGTGGGGTTTATGGTGCCAAGAAATTTCAAAGATCATCCAGATTTGACCCCCTGTCATGGGCAGGGACACTTTCTACTACACCAGGTTGCTCAAAGCCCAATCCAACCTGGCCTTGAGCATTTTCAGGGATAGGGCAGCCACAGCTCCTCTGGCCAACCAATGCCAGTGCAACCAGTACCAAGCACCCTTTTCCCATCACTATCTGCCATGTAAAAGGTCTCTCTTGCTTTGTTTTATAAGCTCTCTTCAAATACTGGAAGGCTGCAATGAGGTCTCCTCAGAGCCTTCCTTTCTCCAGGCTGAACCACCCCAACTTTCAGTCTGTCTTCCTAACAGAGGGGCTTCAGCCCTCTGAGCATCCTCATGGCCTCCTCTGGATTCACTCCAGCAGGTCCCCATACCTGCCCCTTCTGACCTTGAGGACTTACCTGAGGGACAGTTTGTGAGCTGGGGAGGGTTTTCTCCTCATCAGCCAAGACTGCAGTGGGCACACAGGAGGTGTTGGAAAGTGTAGGTACCAGAATGAGAGATGTGGAACAACAGCTCTTCAAAATGCTGTTTATTGCATAGATGGTGTTATAGCTGTCCTGGGTCATGGGTGACAGAGCCAAGCCTAAAGCTGCTAGCTACAGCTTACGGGCAAGCCTTAAGCCACATTAGTTCTGGATACAATGCATTATATAGGTTCCTTTACTGAGCATCTTAATACATAACAACCAATCAGGATCATACGCAATACCTTTACCAATACCTCTGTGGCCTATCATAACTATTATCATTACCATATTATGGTCACTATTATCCAACTGCATGAGTCAGTATGTTACAGTTTAAGCTTAAAGGTGTTTTTCTGTTTTCTCGCAGTGGAAAATTCTTCTTACTTGGTAAAAACATGATTTTTGTTTGCCTATGCTTTTCCTCAGATTTCTCTTTACTTGGTAAAAACATATTTTTGTTTGTGATCAACATATTTTTTGCTCTAGCCATAAAACCTCCTTCCAGCTCAACTTAACCTTTGTACAATAAAAACTAGCTCATCAGTCTTTACTTAAATATCTTTTACTCTTCTATATCAAAACTTGCTTCCATCTCTATTCTGCTTTCAGGTTTCACATTCAGAGAGCCCCCTGCTAAACCTATATCTGTCAAACTTTCATTTTTCCCAATAGGAAAGGTCTCGTTGGTGCATGGATTCTCCCTGTTGTGTTTTTTTGATGCTCTGCTAAGAGTGTTCATGGAGGCACCAATGAAGCTGCTGTTTCCCCCATTCTCTGTGTGCTTTTTGTCTGCACAGCTCTTCACTGGTCTCAGTCTTGATTCTGCCCTTTTGTCAGGGTCCAATCCCTACCATCTCAGGCCAAACTTAAAGGGCCAAATTGCACCCAGAAACACCCCGCTTCACTTCAAATGATGGTGTCATCCCTGAGCATCTGTGGTCACCAAAACTGTCAAGCCAAAATTTCCTGCAGCTATTAAAATACAGGAAGTCTTGTACTAACTTAGCTAAAGTTCTGTAATTCTCCCCCTTATGCAAATGAAATCAGCCACCATGGATCACAGACCTTGCTTCTCTTTTTGGTTTTGGCCCTGGGGAGCTGACTCCATCCTACATCATTCTGTTGGGCCACTTGCAAGCCCATCCTTCCCCAGAGACACCTGTTTAGTGCTGAATTAATTTACATTTCTTTTAAGTGTTTGTGTTTGCTTCATCAGACAGGCTATGAGTTATTGCCTGATCTGCTTTTCTGTTCAGGAGGTTACAAGGGCCTCGTTAAACACAACAGAATATGCAAAATGAAAGGTGACTTACACGTTGTGCAATACTGAAGTTTAGAAGCACCAGACAGAAAGACAAGAGCTCTTACATCACTGCCTGTAAAGCTTTTTGCCCTGAGTTCAGTGTTTACATAAAATTATCATCAAGCCATGAATTTAACTGAAAACTGACAGTCTGAATGAGTGACTCCCCAGCAGTCAGCACATGAAATAGATCCCATTCAAAAAGCACGAGCTGTATAGAAACTGAGTTTTATCCAGACTGATTGATGAGGAGGTACCAATATCAGGTTCTGTCTTCTTGAGGGATGAGGCACCTTAAAGCAGTGGCTTGGTTTTGATGGATGTCAGAGATCAGATCCTGAGAAGCAGAGCAGATCAGGTGGGATCTGAGCAAGGAGACACTTGGTGCTGCTGGAGATGCACTGGAAGAAGAGCTGAGAGCCAGCAGGCACAGCTAAGGGGCTGGAAGTGGGGTTGGGGCTGAGGCTGGGATTACACCAGAAATGTTTTCTGCTGCCTTTGATACATCAGGTGGGGGTTGTACCCAAGGGGACCATTTAGGCTGGGTGCTGCCAAAGTCTGCTCTAGGTAGCTTTACCAGAGGATAAAATCAGATGCACAGAGCATCAGGGCGGCTGGAGTAATTTTGGCACTGGATGCAGTGGTTCTTGCAGCAGCAAGTGCAGCTACCAGTGCCTGAGAGATGCTGTGAAGGCACTGGGGCAGTGAAGGCAAACCAGCACAGTGCTGGCATTTGGCAGGAAGAGAGAACATTGCTTATGAGTCTCTTCTCCCACTGAGTCGCTGTTTCCCACCACATAAAACCAGATTTAGCATCCTTGGAACTCCTGGGCTATTGGGCTGCTGTCCTGTCAGCCTGGTCAAGCCTGTGCCAGGTCTGCCCCTTCTCTGATGCCCACAACAAGTCCCTAAGTGTCACCTCCTCCTCCTCTGTACCTGCTTTGTTCCCCTCTGCCCACAGCTCTGAGGACCTGCAAACAGCTTGTGAACCACGGAGCTGCTCTCCCGCTCTTTTTCTTTTCTTTCTCTTTTATATTCCCCTTTTAGCTTTATCAGGCAGGCTAATAAAATATATTGTCTCTCCCTATAAACCTTGCCTCCCGAGACTTAACCGCACTGAGGTTGCTATAACAACAACTGAGCTCTTTGCCAACAAGAAATGAAGGAAAAAGGCACTGGGAAAACCAAGGGAGAGTTCAGTAGAGAGACTCACCCTGCATGTGTCCCTTTATCCCTGTGAGGGGCAGGATGAAGCAGAAGAGCATGAAGGAGAAGCAGCACATCTAGGGGAAGGAGGGATTAGAATCCCAAATCTGCTCGAGATGTGCTTCAGGACCCTCCCCACCGAGCACACAGAGCAGATCTCCCGAGGGAATGTTTGCCCTGCTCAGGTGAAAAACCATGCACAGAAACACCCTGACACTGGCAAGGCTGGTCCCCAGCTACTGGGCTGCTCCCAGCACTCATTCACAAAGCAAAATTCCCATTCCAGACAGGAAGGAGGTAGGTGTCAAGGACTGATGGGCAAACCAGGCACTTTCAGAGGATAAATGGATGCCACATCCTCCTGTGACTGCAGTTGGCCAGGAAAGGTTTCCCCTGTCCCTGAGCACAGCTGTTTAAGCAGCAGGAGAGGGGCTGCTGTGGTTCCTTGGGCTGAAAAGAGCCAGGGAGGGCTCAGGTGAGGGAGAGGAGGTAGAAACTACTGGTAAGGGCAGGTAAATGTTTGTAGAGGATGCTTGTCCTAGGAAGTAGTAACTTAAAGGCATGAAAAAAAAAAGGTAGGAGAGCTTATCTGGAGTAGCTGCAGATACCTACAGGCAGGGACAATCTTCTCCATCCTTTTCTGCTCTTTCTAGCTGCTTGTAAATGCCACAGTGAAGCTCCTCTAACTCCATCAACCAGGGATTTATTCTAACCAAATCTTAATTTTTCCCTCCCAAGTTACGGATTAGGAGCTCTGAATTGTTAAACATCTGAGGATTGCCAAGAATAGAGAGTTTGTTAAGCACCATGAGAGCTGGGCAATTAAGAAAGTTAAGTTATTGCTCTCAGATCCACTGGAGAGATGAATATTTATGGCTCAGTCTAGTTTTCCAGGGTCTCATCGTTTCTTATGTCGACTGTATTTTATAGAAATGTCGACAGGGAAGGAATTGACTTTTGTCCTGGGTTCAAAGCAAACAAGCTCAAGCAGTGATTATTTGGATTTTGAAACAGTGGCATAATTTAATCTCAACATCTATTGATTTCCTTCTGCACTGGAATCCTATGGTTAAACATCTGCAAGGCAATTAATAGCCTAGAGTACAAATTCATTACAGAGGTATCAATAGATACTGAGTTTTAGACCAAGAAAAAAATGTTTTATAATCTGCTTACTTTGGAGTAAAAAAAAGATGCAACTTCACACAGCTAAAGATACATCTAAGGCCATGAGGGACCTGCTCCCTGCTGTTGGCAATGTTTGAAAAGCAGATCCTTTTCAAGCCATATGGTTCCCAGTTTGGGACAGACATGGGCAAATCTTTCAGGAAAGTGGCTGGCATTTCCCCCCAAGATCAGATTTTGAAACAATAAATTAAAAAAATACTGGGGGAAAACCCACTGGGGGAAACAGCGGCAAACTCTGATGTTGCTGACCTTGATCCCTTCCCTGGCCTTTAGCTGGGGATGAGTTTTGTGAGTCCTTCCCTGGCTGTGCTCCCTCCTGGAGGCAGCTGCCTTGGGTGGTGAGCAAAGTGATTCCCATATCAATTAATTAATTGGTGCAATCTGTCAGTGAGGTTTATAATGTACTTTGTGGGCCATCTGGACAAAAGATGATTTCAAGGATGGCTGCAACATGTCCCTGCCTTTTATTAACTGTAATGGTTAAATATGGACTAATTAGGGGGGACACACAAGCCAGTTAGAAAGAGCTGGGGCTCTCACTGGTGGATTTATCATCAATGAGTAGAAACTCCAGCTAACAGGGAAATCTATGCCTTTCTGAGCAGGGTAGGGGAATTAATCCATGCTGAGCAGCGTGGCAGATCAGACCATGCAGTGCGCCAAGGGCAAAGCTCAGGGTGCAGGAGATGCAGGGTGGCAGCAGGACTGTTCCACCTGGATGCAGGCACAGCAGATGCCTCATAGCCCTCCCCCTCAGGAGCTTCTTGGGAGCCTCCTGCCAAAATCTGGCCCATATTTCACTGTTATGGTTATATACTTCACTGTACTCCAAATCTAAAGGCAGAGGGTTGTCAGTTGTTTTGAGTATTGCAGTGCAATAATGCAATAATCACCAGGTGCCTGGGATATTATTTAAATGTACAAAACAAATATTACAGAGTGGGAGTGTAAAAAAAATTAAAAAAAAAAAAGAAGGGAAGGGAAGGGAAGGGAAGAGAAGAGAAGAGAAGAGGACAGACCGAGGCAAACCCAGAGAAATTTCTTCTCTCTGGCCCCTGCCCTTGTCTCAGCCCGCAAATAAAGTGATGTTCACCTCATCCCCATTTGTCAGAGCTCATTTCCCTTGAAAGGAAATAAAAAGTGCTCAGCTCTAACATATGCAGCAGGGAGATACATGAGCATTTGGAAGGGAATCTTCTCAGTCAATCATGTGCAATGTAAACCCTTTGTGAAAACATCCAGGATCCACTTTGCAAAATTACTCCAATAAATGACAAAACAATACACATGCACTCTTTAGGGAAATAAGAGATTAAACAAAGACCTAGAGCTTGTAGTCATTGCTGCTTTGGAGCAGGAATAATTTACAGTAAAAGATACCTGCCCAATGTGTTGTTTAGCAGTTTTGCAAGTTCTCCCATTTCCCTTTCTTAGACAATGCTTCAAATTTGTTTGTAACCAGAAAAATTTGAAAAAAATGGGTCCCTTCTATGTACATCCTCTTCTACTTACCAGTGCATAGGTCTGCATCCATAGCCCATTTGAGCAGAAATGGCTGCAGAATGAAGACCACCCAAATTAACAACTATTTATTGCAGTTGTTATCCAAAACTTTCTGAGCTGAGCAACCTGGCATCCATCAGAAGGCACCCCTTTTGAGGGCTTCGATACAAAATGTTATTTGGTTTGGATTTTTAGCGTCAATGTACTCTCCTGCTGAGGAAAAGACTCAGTAACCTATTGTCAGATTGGGTCTGGGAACTGGTATTTGTCAGCAGTAAGAATGCTGACCAACCCGAGCCATGGTCCTGAAGCCTTTGGATTGGTGAGATTCCTGCTTCTGAGAGCTCATTCCCTCCAGGAACACCAGCTGGATGACAGACCAGCACCTGCAAGGACTCCAGCAAATACAAGAGTTTCTGCAACCCTCAGGCTCTGCCTTTGCCTGTCCTCATTCACCAGTCTTCACCACACAGACTTTTGTTCAGTCTGTGAATGATGAGCTGCAAATACAAATTGCCTTACACCACAACTCTAATGCGTGTTTTTATACCCCTAATTCTCACCAGGCTTCCTCTTAAAGCAATAGGGATGCTTAATAGGGGGCTTGAAAATTCTTCAAGGGATGGAGTGATTCAAAATGAGCACCCCTCACTATGAAAGGAGCACTTCCAGCTCATCACTGCCTCTTTCCACTGCCCTGAGAATGAATGGTGCTTTATTTATAGGCAGGGCACAAAGCTGAAGGCCCAGGATGAGAGCTACCAGCTCCAGAGACAGAAATAATATCTGTGATTGACTTAAATGTCCAAGGCAATCGCTGACAGCCTAAACACAGCACAGGAGCAGAGCCTTTAATGAATGGAAGGAAATTTATACCCAAGGCTGCAAGAGAAGTCCCTGGGAAATAAATCCCCTCAGCCTTTTGGCAGCAGTTGCTGGAGGTAGATGACCAGATCTCATCCTGCTGTTACACTGACTTCCCTGAGCATGGCAGAGCTCCTAGACCAAAGCCTCTGACATGACAGTTTGCAAACACCAGAAGAGATCCTGAACGGGCGTTTCAGTTCTCAAATTTTGCATGGGCCAGGTCAGAAATATCCTGGGACACACCACAGGGAGGCTGTGACCCTGCAGGGTGGCCCCAGCAGTTGGGCGCAGCACAGGGGGGAGCTGCCATCAGCCAGGGGAGTCCTAAGCTCAGCAAACAGCCTCTGCTGAGTGATGGGTGATGCTTGAGCATTCGATGTCTCAAAAACCTCATGCATCAAGGTGAGAGCCAAACACTGCTGGAAGAATTTTCCTGGAGGCAATTTAGCCCACAGCAGTGCAGATTTGGGGATGTCAGGGACTTTCTAGACCCATAGAACAGCCCTGGAAATCATTTATTTCCCATATCCCATCCTCATGCCTAGAATCCTTCCCCACACTTGACAAAAAGCAGCAGACCCCCTGACACCCCCAAGAAGAGCAGCCAGAGAGCTTTGCTGCAGCAAAAAAAAGGGAAAAAGACCCTGGGGCTGAACAGGGACCCTCAGACTAAAATATAACCTTGGCTAAGACCTGATGCTGCATCCTAGGCACGGAGAGCAGTAGGAAACATAAATCCTCCTCAGAGCACATGGAAATGTGGCAGTTTTCATTGCCTGTGCTACCAGATGGAGCTGGTAGGTGTCACTAGCAGTAAGTACAACTGGAAAAAGAAGAGCAGGAGTGTTCAGTTCAGAGTTCCCTATCAAGCCTTCGCTGCTGGGTCGGGGTATGCACTTTTGGCACTGCACAATACCGGGGGAAATACAGCTATTGCACCCGCCAGCTTGGGCTCATGATTCAGAGATGGCCGGAGAGCTGTGGTATCTTTTGTCTCCCACTAAAGTCACTGTCCACAAATGTTATCTGCTGGTTGTTGAGAGCACAGCTAAAAGTAAAGGATGGTGGGAATGGATTCTGGCCACCAGCATTAGCCCAGGCTAAGAAGATGTAACAGTTGTCTTTCAAACTTTGCAGCAAAATGTGAGTGGCTGCTGACAGAGCAGCTGAGACAGGCACACTCTAATCCAGCTCAGCCTGAGCTCAGAGGAGCTGGCCCATGGCCTGACAGTCACTTCCAGCTGGTCGTAGTCCACCCCACTGCCATGAAGGGGGTCCTGCCTCCACTGTCATAGCTGACCCCTGCTTTCATCAATACCAGAAACCTGATCTGGCTGAATAGTCTCATTTGATCTCCTTTTCTCCACCAAAAATGTTAATTTCCTGCTGGCTCTGTTAATAGTATCACAGATTACTCTGAGTTGGAAGGGATTCAGAAGGATAATCAAGTTCAACCCCTAAATGAAGGCAGCTCCCTGCTCTGTCCCTGCCCTATACATCCATTGAGGAAACCCCCAGCCCTGGGCACCACAGTGTCTGGCCTTTTATATTCCCGTTTTTTTTCCCTGTGCCATCTCACAAGCTTGGATTTCTGGAGCCTGTGCTCTGAGCTGTGGTTATTGCACACAACTTCCCCCTCAACCACTCTGACAAGTAATAGAATTATCCTCCTTCCCCAGCTCTTCAGCCGGGAGCTCTTCAGCTTTAATGCAGCACTAAATTTTTGCTCCCTGGAAGGAGAAGGGCAAGAAAGGGGGAGACAGAGAAGTACAGCCACAAACTGGGAGCTGATAAATGCTAATGAATTTATAGGGATTATAGCAATCCTTTAGCCAAAGCCAGGGACCCACATAGCTGCACAGACCCATGTGATCTGCCTGCAAGAAATCACTCAAAAGACAGGCAATTCACCCTTTTGCTCTAATTAATTATGGCTGGCAGCAACAACAAGGAGACAGGATGAATATTTCCCTTGGCTGAAGGTGGACAGACATGCTGTGACCCCAATATGCTGTGACCCCAATATGCTGTGACTCCAATATGCTGTGACCCCAGCATGCTGTGACCCCAATATGCTGTGCCCCCCCACCAGGCTGAAACCTGGGGAGCATTTTGCCCAGGCCAGGCTGAGCCCTGTACCCCCAGCTCCCCAGGGATGATGCTGGGGGGCAGCAGGGGCTGGGAGAGGGCAAGCTGGTGGCAGTGGGCTCCCAGTTAAGATGGTCAGGCCTAGGAATTAAGCTTATGGGATGCTGCGGGTCCCGCTCCGCAGACAACAGGATTTTGCTTTCGAGAGGATGCATGGATTTGGGCAGCAGATGGAGCTCGCTCCACTGGTCTGAGCAATTCCCCGCATTTCCTCACCTGGAGCTGGGATTTTCCCGCTCTGAGGCTGTGGGTGCCCCGCATCCTGAGGAGCTGAGGGCTGCCGGCTCACCCACAGCTGGGGCAGGTGTGCCACACCTGCTGCATCTTCTCAATTTGGGTAAATCCCGGCCATCTCCATTTTTACCATGTTTCTTGTGGTGTGGTTGTGCTGCCCACTAAGATCAGATCCCTGCCCCACTAGGCAAGACCTCAAGGAGACTTGGCTAGAAAAATACCTGGCCCAAATGGCAAGCTTGAGGTCAGCATGTTAAAAGCTGAGCTCCAAATGGTCCCACTGAGGTGTCCCACCTGACAGAGGCACTCCGGCCACCTCTCGAGGACAGGAAAGCTGTGGCCATGAGTGATGGATGTGGCAGGGCTGGAGGAGCCCTGACCTTCTCCTCTGGCCATGATCTCACTTCACCAACACTAGAGTTTTGAATCGAAGGACACTTTTGTGTGTCAGATCATCATAAAATACCTTGAGCTTAAAGGGCAAGTTAATCTGTTATTTTGTCTTTTAATCCATTGAAGTGCCTTTTTTTTTCCTATTTATTTTCACACATTTGCATTAACTTCAAGGTGCAAGAAACACAAACCTTTTTTTTAATTTCCTCTTCATCTCTGCTGGTCTTGTCTGGGATAGAATTCATTTTCTTCCAAGTAGTTTAGGTGGTGCTCTGTTGTGGATTTGTGACCAGAACTATGGTGATAGGGGGATGATGTAGCTATTGCCATTGCTATGTAGCTATTGAACAGGGCTTACACAGAGTCAAGGGCTTTTCTCCCACCTCCTTGTGAGGAGGCTGGCGGTGCACAAGGGGCTGGGAGGGGACACAGCCAGGACAGCTGACCACAGGGGTGACCCAGACCATGTGATGTTGTGCTCAGCAATAAAAGCGGTGTGAGGAAGAAGGAAAGAGCAATGTTTGGAGTGGTGGTGTCTGTCTTCCCAAGTCACTTTTATGCATGATGGAGCCCAGATGTCCTGGGATGCCTCAGCACCTGCCTGCCCATGGGAAGCAGCAAATTAATTCCTTATTTTGCTTTACCTGCACACACAGCTTTCACTGTTAAACTGTCTTTATTTCAGCCCATGAGTTTCCTCACTTTTATCCTTCCAATTCTCTCTCCCCCCTCCAACTGGGAGGTAGTGAGCAAGTGTCTGTGTGCGGCTGAGCTGCCCACTGGGGTTAACCCACATTACCTCACCTTCTTTGGGGAGAAAAAACAGCCTCCACTCACACTATTTTCAGTGTTCCTGAAGGCCGAACAGGCAGCTGAGTTTCTCCCATCACTACCTGCCCACAAACACCTGCATCCGGAATTCCAGGCGAGCTGCTCCTGAGAGCTGCGCTCCTCCGGGCTCGAGCATGGTTTCGTGGCAGTCCCTGGAAGACGCGGTAGATGGCACTCCGGATGTGACATTCCGGGCTTAAAACTTCCCTCCCGAAGTTAAGCTAAAATTAAAAACCTGGAAAAGTTCAGGAGAGCTTTAAGCCTCTTAATTTAAATACAGATGCTGAACGTCTGGAAGAAATTCCTGACACTGAAAGCTGCTTTTTCCACCTTGTTCAATAAGAAAGGTGCCATCCTCGAGTTATCATCACAGGTTGAGTGTGGGATCCCTGAGGCAGCAGGTAACCAAACAGAGATTTGGGGGGGAGGTGGAGGTGGAGAATAGGGCATGGCTGATTTCATTATCACTAATAATAATGAACCCTTCTCTCTCTCAAAAAAAAACCCAACAAATCTCATTGCAGAAAAGACCTGATATAAAGCTGGGTGGAGAAATGGCATTGGATGTGGGAGATTTTCTGGTGGGTTTCAGTGTTGGCTTGGCTCCAGAGAGGTGCCACATCCATGGCCCATTTTTTTTT